>VYZW01039526.1:100722-170679 GCA_013401315.1 Balaeniceps rex | reverse complement strand
TGCCCGGAGAGGGGCGGCCCGGGCCCGGCGTCCCCGGCTGCGGCTCCGCGGTGCCCCGGGGCTCGGCGCTGGGCAGCGCGTCGCCGCCTCCCGCCGGCGCTGGGGAGAGCCCGCAGCTGGGGGAGAGGGGGCTTTCCCCAGGAGGGGGGGTGCCCGGTGCCCACCCGTGCCCCTGGGGTGCCCCCTGGGGACCCCCGCTGCATGGAGGGGCCGCGGGAGGTGCCGGCGGTGCTGCCCGCGGGGCTTCCCGGGCTGGCGGGGCCCGAGCGGTGCTGCCGCCGGAGGCGAGCGGGGGGCAGCGAGCCTGCTGCCTGCCTGCCGGAGAGTTTGTTTTGAAGAAGTGGAGTGTGGTCCAAGTATTTGTGTTCTAAACTCGCTCTCTGGTGGAAATCCTACTCTTTTTTGTCAAGTGGGAAGATGAGAAGTGTGTATTTTATAAGGAGAGCATACTCGTTCCTGTCTTCGTAGTGTGCTTCACAGGGGACTGGGGTAGCCGTGTACCAAAATGGCTAGTACCCTAGCACCTAGTGCTGGTGCCTGTGGGGCTGCATGCCCATCACCCGTGAGATACGGGAAAGCTTGTGCCTCGGGAAGCAGCTGTTGTCTTCGCACAGTGTATCTCATTTCTACAAGGAGCCAAGGCTTGTGGTTTGGCCTTCAGTCAAACTTTGACAACAATTCTTCTAAAAGCAATCCTTTAAAAAAAAAAAAAAATCTTGCGAATGGGAGTTTCTCCTTGAAATGTCATTGGTATTGCTCATGCCATCCCTAGCTCGGACATCTCAGGGAGACCTGTGCGTGCTTTTCAAGGTGACTGCTGCGGGTTTTATTTACAGATGATGTCCCAGGGTTGCCGCTGGGCTTTGGGAGCCTTTTGTGGGGCTAGGCAGGGGTTGGCTGGTGTGTGAAGCCCTGCTCATGGGGCTGTTGTCCGGCACACAGCCTGAGTGAGGACCTGCATCCTGGGCCTCCCTACCATGCTCCTCCCTGGCTCAGTGGCCCAGCGCTTTGCTGTCCTGATGGGCTGGCGGGTGTCCTGCAGGCTAGCCTCGGAGCTGCCGAGCCACTCGCTTGTGTCTGTTGGAGAACAATCTCACACCAGTGCTAACGGGTGGCACAGCCGCCACCTGCTCCCTCTATAAACACAGCCTGACTCGTCCTGTTCGCGTGCTGCCATGGGGCTGGCAAGTTGTTTTATCAGATGCATCCTGCAGCCCTTTGCAGGGCAGGCGCAGGGATATCCTCTTTAAGAGCAGCAGTGTGGCTGTGGATGACCTTCCCCGGGCCCAGAGGGAATAGCTGTACAGCTTCAGAAGGAAACTTCTCTTATAAGGATGGTTTTGTTTCTTTTTTAGAGTTGTCTAATTCATTTTATGCCGCTTCTGTGTGGTCACCAGTCCTAGAGGTGCTGGAGATGCTGTAAGGTATAAAATGCTATATAAAACCAGCTCTGTGCCCAGAGGCCTTTCCCTACGTGGACCTCAGATAACATGGTCATATCCCATCCCGTGTTCTCGCTATCTGTGATGCTGGAAGAGAAGGCAGAGAGGTGAAGGTGGTCCCTGTCCCCACCCGCTCGTGGATGTCAGTGATGTTCTGAGTCCTCTCCCCACCAGGTGACAGAAGATCTGCTTCCCTTTTTTTTTTTTTTCTCCTTTTCCCCTCCCTCCCTCTTTCAGCCAAAAATGTTCTGTCATGAAAACCCAGCCCAGTATTCCTGGGGTGGCTGGGCTTGTCCTCCCGGCGCTGGGAGGGAGTTTGTTTTCAGGCCAGAGTGGTAAGGAGAAGCTTGGAAGAAAAGTGAGATAGGACGCGAGCAGAGCTGGGGATTATAATAAATTGACCACGTGGTGTGTGATGGAGAGTTGCCATCAGCGGGGTGTTCTGGGGGGCTTTGGCCTGCCTGCCACCGCCTTGTGGGGTGGGGTGGGGCTGGGCTGGTTTTCTCCAGCTGCTGAAGGGCCTGAAGAAGCCTCTGCCCTAAAACTGTCCCTTGCAGGACATGTTGGGGAAGTGGCTGAAGAAGGACTTGCAGCTCATCGGCTAAACCATGGGCAGAGGAGTGATTTAATCCATTCCTTGATTGTACCTTAATTAAAAAGTCCAAATAAATGGGACCAGAAGCTGTGAGCGAGCTTGAACCAGCTGGAGACTGGGTCTGGAAGAGCTTTCATCTGCTCGGTGCGGTAGGCTGCTGGGAAGGGGCTTCTACAGCAGACCTCTGCTCGTGGGGGTCAGTGGCTGGTGGCACAAGGGTTGGAGGCAGCCTGTCCGGCCTGGGCAGCATCAGCCCCTCTGGGTTGGGGACAGCCCTGCGGAGGGGCGGCAGCGAGGATCCGGGCGTCCCTGCTGTCACCGTGGCGGAGGGCAGAGCTGGGCCGAGCCTGTCCCCAAGCCCCTGGTGTGAGGGGGAAAAAAATGCATTGGCGTTGCTGAGGCTTGTTGTGTTCGAGCAGTTGTGTGCCAGTGCCAGGAGAAAACTGGGACAGTTGCACTTCTGGGTGCTGTCTCAGCGCATTGGCGTGGAGCTGGCACGATTGCCGGCTCCCTTGCTGGCTGGAAAAGCTGGAAAACTGCTCCTGGTGCCCTTTGGGGATGGGGAAGGGGAGCCCAGCTTGGGCTCTGGGTTGCCTATCCCGGCGCTGGCCTGTGGCCCAGCCAGCCATTGTGTTTGGTTCCTTGCAAACGAGGTAACGCCAGCGTGCCTTCGGTCTGCTCGAGATGAAAATGCAGGAAGAAATTAATGTTTACTGTCAGCAAATTGCCACGCTTAGTACCCACAGGGAGCCCAGAGCTTTTGGGGCTTATGTTTGCTTTGTGCCCTGGTTTATGTGAGCCTGGGGTAGCTCTTCACTTCTGTCCTTCTCAAGAAGGTTTCCTCCTATGGAACTGAAATGTTCTTGTGGCCTCAAGTTTGTGCGGAGTGATCCAGTGTAAACAGCCAGCGCTGCCTCCTCGGCGCTCGCATCCGATACCCGTGTGTCCTCCCCACACACTACCCTAACAATTTACATCCCTGGGCTCCCAAAGCCACCTTGGAAAGTAAATTGCCAGAGACCCAGCTGATGGCACAAATACAGCAGGCTCCCCTTTTATTCGACGCTGTTCTCCGGCGCCCGCTCGCTTTTGTCCCTGCGGTGGCTGGGGTGATTACGTGGGTCTGTCTCATCGTGGCCATTGTGAGCTGGATGAGGCAGCTGATTGTTCTGCTCCGCAGCGAGCTGGGGCTGAGGCACAGCGGGGCTGGTGGAGATGCAGCGGCTGGAGGCTCCAGGAGATGCTCTCGTGCCTGCATGGGTCCCTGCTGCCTGCCAGGGAAGCCCTGTGAGGCAGCAGGTACGAGGTGATGCTTGTACAGGTGGGGAGGTCGCTTTTGCTTGCTGCCTTGCTTGGAGGTCTTGCAAGCGGCAGAAGCAGGGTAAAGGGCTATGAGGCAGACTTTAATTATGTGCAATCGCGCTGGCCTCGTCTTTGGAATAAGCAGAGATTGGCATGGGGCAAACTGTTCTATCCTGCTCTGGAATCCAGTGTGCACCCGGCAGGTTTTTTTGCAAGGCTCGTTCCCGGCACTGAGGCTCTCGCCCTCCTGGGACAACGGCCCTGCGTGGCTCTTGCTTATCCAGAGGGGATGTGCAGAAATGGGTTTGCCAGAATTATTCTGTCCGTGCCTGGACCCTGGTGTTGGAGCAGGGGTCCTCCAAGGAGCTAAGCTACAGTCCCTGAAAATGTCTTGTCTTGCTGGTTTTGTGCTCTTTTAAGGGCCTGGGAAATCAAGGGAATTCCTTCCTGCAGCTGAAAACAGTAATGCTTTTACAAGCTGCTTGCACTGCAAGTTGCCGTTTCATCTTGATAACTCTCGCTGCAACAGTAGGAATTTCTCAGACCTTGGACTTGGTCCTCGTGGAGAGCGTGGTTGCTGCGTGGCTGGGAGGAGGGAGGACAGGGGCCTTCCCTGGTGCTTGGGTCGCTGCTCTTGGCTTTTCCCTTGTTGTCGCTCCAGGTGTTGGAGCTTTTTTATTTTAGGTTTTTAAACTTAGGTTTGCACAGGAGTCTTACTTGGTTGGATCCGATGTAGGAGAATAATGCAGAGAATTTAAATTATTGGGTGAAAGATTGTTACCTTTGTGAGAGAGCCGTAATTCACTCTGGCTTTACTTCCTCAAAACTTAATCAGGAATTGCTCCCGACCAGTCGTACAGGGCATGAGGCAGCAGTGTTAGCCCTGAATCGCTTTTATGGTGCAAGAACTCGGTTTTGATAGGCAGGAGTGCTTTGAAATGCTATTCCTCCATGCTGCGTTTTGGTGGACAGCAGAGCGGTACTGTGGAGACCGACAGCTTCCTTTGTATGGCTCGTTTGCTGCTTTGGTCCCTTGCAAGAATATTCTGTGGCCGAATGTGTCTGATCTGGTTCGGTTATTTAATGCATCAGCCTGGCAAATCTTAGCACAGAGGAGTTCCAGGGGTGAAACGGCAAGAGATTTTGCTGCCACCAGCTTGAGAGGACCATGGTGCTGTGGGAAAGTGGTTGAGTTGCCCTTGGTGATGAGGAACAGAGGAAAAGTGGTGGCTGTGGTCCCAGGAAGGGCGATGGCGCTTTGGGGACACAGAGCCGAGGCTGGCGAGTCCGGGCAAGGGGAGCGGGGAGGTCGTGTGGGGAGCGGGTAGGTGCTGCTTTTGCCTTCTGTGCACTCCTCATGGGGACGTCAGCAGGAGGAGCCTGGTTAGACACGGTGGAGAGAGTCTGGAAGGGGGTGGTGGTGCAGAGTCCCGAGTGAGGGGGCAGGGGATGCCGGCCGCAGCAGGGTGCTGGTGCCCAGCTCATCCGAGAAGCACACCGGTGGGCTGCGGCGGCCTTGGCTTGGCTGGCCAGAGGCTGGGCACAGGTGTCCTTTCGGGCTTGCCAGTGGCTTGCTGGGTGGCTGGGCACTGCTCGAGCAGGGACAGAAGGTGAAGGTGCGGCTTGGAATAACAAAACGAGGTTTGTGCTGTTGTAGTCCTGGCTTTCATCTTCTAGGCCTTCCCTCTGCAGTGTAAGGGAGTGTGTATCCTGCTATGAAAATAGCAGCAGCGCTGCCCTCCTTCACCTTCCTCTCCCCGAAAGATCTGCCAAGCAGCGTTTCACAACCTAAGGAAGGAACAGCCCAGTTCCTCAGTGTATCCCACTGAGGTTTTTGCAGTCATCAGATCTGACAGCGACTGGGGGCAGTAAGAAATCCTCGAGTGCTCCTTGACAGGAGAACTTGAGCTCAGGATCTCCTGTGCTGTGTGTGGAAGGAGACTGGTGGCAGCTGTGGGAAACAGCTCCTTTGGTAGCACTGCTTTCTTCCAGCACTCAGTCTCCTAAAAGGCACATGTGGGCCCGAGAGCGGCTGCAGCCCTGCTTGCACAGAGCTGCTCCTGTGCCAATGCGTTCAAGGTGCTGGTGGTGCACAGCGTTGTTTGGGGACCACCTTTTGGTCAAGGCTAACAAATTACAAGGTTTCTTTGAGGGCAGGTGAATTACTAGGTTTTCTCTGCCTGTAAGCACCCATGTTGTCTGTCAGGCATGTCTGGTTTGGGTTATTTTGCTGGTGGCTCATCGGGTGTTGCAACTGCAGAGAGTATTTGAAGAGTTCACATTTCATCCGTCTATCTCTGGAAAGCCCAGCTTGTGGAAGCTGATCAACACAAAAGCTTCCATCTACCGCTTCATTCCTGCAAATTAAATGCACCAAAACTTCAGTGATTCGCAGTGGACCAAACTGTACAGCAAAACCATTATCGCTGTCAGCGCAGACTTCCAGGAGACCTGATCTTTGTGGGATTGGGAAGCTGTGGAAGGCCAGGGCTTCAGCAGGCGCTCGGTCACTTCAGGTGGCTGCTGGCTCTGACACTGCTGCTTTGTTTTCCGAGCCGATTGTCTGCCTCTTTTCCAGGTGGACTCATTAATTGCATTAACTCAGTCAGCATCTGCTCTGCAGGGTACGATGAACACCCCGGGGACCACTGCAGGGAATGGAGATGAGCAATGTGGGGAGCTGTATGTTTGCAGTTGTTCCTATTTGAATGCTGTTGGTGGATTTTAATATCCAAGCAGTGCATGGAGTCTTTAAATGCTTAATTTTACTGAAACTTCGGGGAACCTCACAAGGATGGCACCGGTGACCCTCAACTGGTGGTGCTGGCTGGGCTGGGTAAGGCTCTGCAGAGCCCCCTGCTCTCCCTGTGGCGGCACCAAGGGGTGAACAGTCTGGAAGAGAAACTGATAACGCAGCTGTACAGAGCAGGGAAATCTTCCCCTGAACAGAGTCTTTCCCTTTTTAAAGCATCATTGTTACAATAAAAATGAGTGTTTACTTTGACAAAACTTTTGCTGGTTATTTTAGTAAAGTTTATTTTCATACTGGCTTTTCCTTTTCCTTTGTGTTTGGACTGTGGTTCTGACCATGGTTTTGTCTGACAGCATTTTGAACACTGGTGCGTGAGGATGGTTAATGTGTGTTTGAAGGTTTTCTAGGACCTGCTGTAAATACTGTGGGTATTAGTCTATTAGAGAGATGGAGCAGAAAATGTATAGTGGACTGTGGTGTTGAAATGCAAAACAACTCCAAAACAGAAATTTTTCAGAGATGTTTGTGGTGTGGTTTTTTGGAGAACATGAAATCGAGAATGTTAAAAATGGCAGGGCTTTTAGCATTACTCCGGACCTGCTGTTATTCTGAAAGGAAAGGTTGACCGAAAAGCTGAGGGGTGATGTCAGTACCCGGCAGGAAAACCGCTCTCGGCCATCCTCATCTGCTACTTGGAAGGGTCCCAGGGGTGACGGAGGGACAGCACGTGTAACCCCCGTCGTGGTGGGAAGCGTCCTGGTGCGTGCAGCTATGGTGCGGAGTGTGACGGGCAGGGCAGTGGTGCCCTTTTTCCATTACAAAAGGAATATTCTGGGGCTTGCTGGTCTTGCTCAAACCTAAGGTGAAGGAGCGGGCTGTCGTGCCTGGGGGGCAGGCAGGTTTGTGGGATCCCTCGTGCTCCGTAGTGACTGCGGGTATTTTGTACAAAGCCACAAGCTTTAGTGCACCTTATTTGACACTTTGTTTTTCCAAGGCATGGAACCCCACTACTTAGGGGTGCAAGCAGCTCAGTTTGAGCTCCTACCTCCTGGCTACGTGGGGGAGGCGAGGGGTGTTAGTGCTTGCTTGGGCCGGGCTTTAGCTGTGGCCGTGTTATTTATGTTAACATGTGGCCATGTTATGTGTGAATTCCTAACGTTAATTTTTCTAGGTTTTTGGTTTTGAGGTAAGAAACCAATGGGCAAGCCTGTGGTTGCATGTGGCATCCCCGGGCTGGCATGAACCCCTCCAGAGCCCTTGCCCCACACATGGGTCTCGTCTCTGGGTCCCTCTGAAGATGCTGGCCGGGGTGCTGGCCAGCCCCCTTTGCAGCAGAGGGGACCCCAGGCAGGGCGCTCATCCGTGTCCCCCCGGTTCTTGCTGCGGGGGAGAGGCTGCTTCCAGGGGATATGGGTTCAAATAGCAGCATGTTTTTTTTTCCTCTGGGTTGTGACTCAGTTTCCTTGCTCAGTGGGAGTTTGCTGTGTTAGAAAACCTCTGTTTTCCTGCCCCGATGGGCGGGTGCATGTCTGTGCGGTGCTTGCTTGGGCTGCGTGCTCCCAGCCTGCTGCGGGGGGGCTGCGTGTGAGATGGTGCCTGCAAAGCTGCTCCCTCCCTATGCCTTTCTAATCTGAAAGGTAAATGTTGGGAAATATTTCTGTATGGAGGATGCCACTGCACACGTCACGGAAGAAAGCAAATATAGGCAAAAAACCCCGTTGCACAGCTGCGGGTTGGACTATGCTATAAGCAGTGTTCAGCCAGTGTTTGTTTGCATATCTAGGGAATTTTATGGCAAAATAATTGATCGGTTTTACTTGAATGCTATTGCCATACAAACAATCAAAGGAACCTCTTGAATCCTGGCACTGCATTAGCCACCTCCTTTGCTTTGGAGAGGCTGGGGACCAAGCTGCGCTGAAACTTTAAATATGCTGATACGCTGCCAAAAGGCTCCTGCACAGGGATCAGAGGGTTGCCCTGCAACGGGGAGGACAAGCCAGCGGAGGTCTGTGTGATGCCTGTGGTAGGGGAGTGCGTACTCTTAATTTATGGTGTCTCCCCTCGGCAGCAGGTTGTGAGAGGCTGTGTCTGAGCAAGAATTTTGGATGGAAAGTGGTGAAGACGGCTACGTGAATGCTAATGTTTATAAGGTGCCTCTAAAAAAAAAAATGTACAAAGTGTACAGAATAAAAGAGGAAAGCAAACACTGCAGTGCACCAGGTAGTCAAGTGCTAACTGATATTTCTTTTTTTTCCTCACCTACCTGGCAGGAAAAGGAAAGCATTTCAGTCCTGCTCCTGCCTTTCATGCCCTCTGCATCAGTGGGTGTGCTGGCAGGAGGCTGCAGGCTGTGGTGCGGGAGCCTTGGGCACGTTGTGCGGTGGCTGCTCTTGCTAAAATACCCAGGAGTGTGGCGGTGGCGTGTCCGGGGCTCTGCCGGGGCAGGGGTGGGGGCTGTGTGGGGTGGGAAGCAAAGGGCATCGCAGTCGGCAAGTGATGCACAGACCACAGGTAATAAACTGGCTAAAATGGCTGTATTCCGTGGTGGGAAAGCCCAGAGCTGTCGTAGCTGGAAACTAGTGTGGGCCATGCCCAAGGCGTGTGGTGTTTTCTGCACTAGGGCTGCAGCAGCCTGCTTTGAGGGAGAAAATGGCAGATATTAAGTTCCTGTTGGCAAACATGGGGTTCCCTTGGAACTGGGGACCCCTCGGAGGGGTTCAGGGTGGTCCCCGGCCGCAGCAGCCCTGTGAGCACGCAGCTCCTGCAGGAGTGTGAAATGCTTCCACACATGCAGCTCGCTCTTACTCTGCAGTCATATTTTTTTTTTTCCCCTCAGTGTTTTTCCAACTCATGTCTTGCTGCCAGAGTCCATATTAATAATGCATGACTTTTTTTTTTTTTTATGGTGCTTCCTTCCCGGCGTCCCTTTCAGCTGCTGAGTCAAGAGAAGATTGTTATAGCAGCAACCTCTGAAGCGGTGAAATGCCCCTGCAATGCTCAACTGCTGTCGTTTATCATCCCGGCTCCTCTGCGGGCAGCCCTTTCCCTTGCCCGGTTCTGGGTGAGGATCCCGATGCCAAAAGGCTGATTCCTGCTATGCCAGCTGGTGACTGGTGAGATCTGCTCTGCTGAGCCTTCCTGGCTAGTATTTGATTAAAGCAGATATTGCCTCTGTTGGCTGCTTTTTTTTTTTCTGGTTTTGAAATCCTGTGAAGTTTTTTTTCCTGATCTGCCTGAGACTGTGCTTTGGGATTGTGCCCAAGACTTTTTTTTTTCCCCCTTCTTTACTAATTTTTAAATCAATTTTTTTCCTCCTCCCTGCACTCCCCCCAAGATATGTGCCTGGGCTTTTTAAGGTAATTGAGATGACAAAAGCCACATAACGTGTTAACATGGTTAAATTAACTCAAAATCCTTTCACTGGCTGTTGAAACGTGCCTGGCTGCTGTGGGAAGCCTTGGAGCTGCTAATGCAGCATGGATCAGGGATTTGCAGGGGTCCTGCCTCCTGGTTGGGATCAGCCCCCGGGGGTCATCTCCCCAGGGAGCCAGTCCTCACCTGCTGGGTCCAAAACCTGGAGAGAAATAGGGAGCAAGAGCGGTTTTCAGGGAATTTCTCTTTTAACGATGCAAATAATAAATACGCTGAAATCTCAGGAGCAGATCTCTCCTGTCCCATGTCCTAGTGTGATTTTCTGTTTGGGTGGAAGCAGCTGTGGGAGGAATTGCTGGCGGGGAGTGGGGTCACGAAGCCTCAGGCTGGGAAAGAGCATCCTCGGGGCTGGAAAACAGCATCCTCATAGTCTTCACTCGATGTTCTGCCTCAGGGCGCTTTGAAAAACTCACCTGTAAATTTGTACGGTTATCCCAGAGCCAAGCAGGAGAGGAGCGGGGCTCTCCTGGGGAAGGAGGGTTTCTTTTTGCCGGACTTCCCAAACTGCCTTGATCCCCTGTGTCCCACTGTTGGGGATGGCACCAGCACGTGTGCGCCCGTGCTGGGAGGTGCAGAGAGGCAGGCTGGGTCCTGGGAGGCAAGTGGTGCTGCTTTTCCTTGTCACGGCTGGCAAGAGCCAACCGGAGCAGCCAGACGGCGATGCCGCCCTCGGGAGCAGTGTGTGTGTGCGAGGCTGACCCTGGCTGCACACCTCCATCTCGCCCAAAGCCAGGCTCTTGCCTGTCCGGCAGCAGGAATAGTCACCCTTGTCGTGGTGTGCTTCCCACTCGGCACCCAGGCCTTTCTGCTAAGGCTCTACAAATGCTGTGCTACTGATTCATTCCTCCCGAGGAAGGGGAAGCACGATCGATATGGTGTGAAATTCCCCCAAAGCTGCAGCGCATCCTCCTTCCACGCTGCAGCCTGGCGCCCTCGCTCAGGGTCAGTGATTTCTCTTGCTGTGGATTTTTTTTTTTTTAGGGCTTTGCTGGTTGTTGGGTGCCCACTGCCCTGGCTGCAGGGTGAGCCTGGAGGCATCCTACCTGTGCCCTCCAGTGGGGAGGGGGCAAGCTCTTTCCATGGGTGGCTTTTGCCCATTACAGGGGGAAGCTTTGCAGAAGGATCCCATGAACTTCTGCGCCTTGAAACCCTATGGGCTTGCTGGAGCGGCGGTGGTAAGCAGTGTGCCTTCTTGCTGCAGTCACCAGCTGCCCCAGTGCTTCTGCCTGCCTGGGACGTGCCCCCGAGGGGCACCTTCATGCTGCCGGCAGCCCCGCTTGCCTGGCAGTGAAACGCCGTGCCACCCACAACTAGTGAGATGAGTGACTTGCTTCTCAGCTAACAAGATTTAGGTGGATTATGGTATGTATTTAATCAAGGGCTAAGCTCATTGCCTTATTTGAAATGGATCAAAGCCCTTGAAAATGCTGGCCTGGAGACCAGCTATTGAGCGAGAATATTCAGCTGTGTTTCTGTATGGTGAGGCTTGCTTTTGAAGAAGCTGGGTAGTTCAGCAGGCATGTTTCAGACCACAGCAGTGACCAAATGCAAAACCAGATGGGAAAAGTTTGAAGTGATGAGGAGGTAGGAACGTGCAAATGTTGTTAGTCATTCAGCATCCAGGAGGATCTGGGGGGAAAAAGGCTTCCTTTTCAGTTTGCAACCGTGTTTCCAGATATATAAAACTCCATGCTAGCAGGTAAGGGAGATACTCTGGCATTTGGTGGTCTTCTAGAAAAGCAGCTGTGATTTTTCTGTGGGCTTGTGTGGCTCTGCGCCAGGGACCAGATTCTCCAGTGCTTTCACAGGGAGCCCTGCACCCCGCTGCAGTGGCCATCACCAGCGTTGGAGCTCACAAGGGTCTCGTCTCCCCTTGTCCTGGTCCCTGCAGCAGCGTTGCCCTGGGACCCTGCACGACTTCGGCTGTGGCAGCAGAGGAGCTCGTGCTGGTTGCAGAGGAATAAAGCAGACGATGCTTCTTGCTGCTCTTTGAGCCTAGAGGCACTCGCTCCTTGCCCTGGCCTTTGCTGTGGAGGCACGCTGTGCGGTGGGAGCCCACGTCTTGCAGCAAGAGCAGCTCTCCCCGTTTCCCGAGGTAGCAGGTTGCCCGCTGCGGGGCTCCGGTGCAGCTCGGCACAGGCAGGTGCTGCCCTGCCTGCAGCTTCTTCCAGTGCGGGGCGAGGAGGTGCCTGGCCCCAGGCTCGCATCCCAGCAGTGTGAGCGGTGTGCGGGGCGGGAGGGGGCCAGGTGGTAGATGCGGCAGCAGACGTGCTGCGCAGGGTTTATTCCTGCGTGTGTGCAGAGGCGGGCGGAAGGAAATGTTGTGATAAGCAGATACTAAGGCAAGTTTAAAATGACTTTCCAGTTTAAGAGCTGTTGCGCTTGCCGGGGTCTGCCTGGAGTGATAGGGCAAGGGCATCCAAGGTGCATGGCTATCTTTCTTGCAAGATTAGGGTTTTTTTGCTGTTAGAGGTGTGTTGGTGCTCGCAGGTGCCCTGTCCCTGTCAGCATCCTGCGAGCACACCCTGTGCCGCTTCACCTGCATGTGGCGAGCTTGTCCCAACTTAGCTGAGCAAGCTGTTGAAAATATGCTGGCTATTCAAATCACCTTTCCTCTTTCTTAAAAAGGGAAGTTTTTTTACAGTAACCACCTTCTGTCTCGCTGCCGTTCAACATAAGGAGGGCAGCCGCAGCTCACAGCTCTCACTCTGTGAACGTGACTGTTGGCGCTGCCTGCAGAACAGAAAATACCCCAACCAAGTGGCTTGTCTGGAAGAGTCGGGGCTGAAGGACAGATACTGGTGACTTCTGCTTCGAGGTAAACCAAACTGTGCAGTTGTCATGCACAGTTCTCCCTGCAGTGTCACTGCTCCTTCTCCTCTGCTTAAAGCAGCACTGGGGCTTTGCAAACTTCTCTCCCCTCCCATTCTCAGACCACCTCATGCTGCAGCAGAGATAACTCCACGGTAAAGGCAGGGAGGTAAGTTCAGCCATGTCCCCCCTGTGTTGCAGGCGTGAGGGTCCCTCACCCTGGCTGCCCTGTCTCTCCTGGACATGGTCTGAGCCCTTGTGCGGGGATGGCTGAGCTTTGTGTGTGACAACCAGGTGCAAAGTGTTCCCGTGTTTAATTTATTGGGAATCAAACCTGCAAATGAGGCTTTGCCTCAGTTCCCCTCCAGCCCAAGCCCATTGTGCATCCTCCTGCCCTAACTTGCATTTATAGTTACAGGTAAGGATTGGTCAAGCATCCTTTTGTGTCTCAGAGGCCTCAGCAGCCTTGCTAGCTTGCAGTCATCCCATTGGCGCTGGTGTTCCTGGTGTCTTGGGTTGTATCAAATGCTCTTACAGTTTCCAGGCTGCAGCAGTGGGGTGTCTGCTGGTACCTGGCCCTGTTAAGCAGCTCCAGGGTTGCTTGCTCTGTGCATTGGGTTGGGAAGGGCCGTAGGGTAGGAGCAGATGGAGGGAGCTGTGCTGGGGGGCTGCCCAGCTTCAGGGTGCTCTAGGTTAACCCTGCTTTTACCTAATTAAAAAAGAAAAAAACACCAGTCAACACAGTAATTGTCTTGTTTGCTGCTGTGCTGCAGAAAGCGGATAGCAAAGCCGGGCTCACAGCGGGTGCTGACACCAACCCTTTCCCCCAGCCGCCGTCCCCTGGGCTGCAGCACTGTGTCCTGTGCTGAGGGCACAGGAGGTTCCCAGTCGCAGCCAGGGTTCTTGGTATCACCTGCATTCGATGGGTACCAAAACCGCACAGGTGGAAGCTCCCACGCAAGGCTTGCGTCCTTCCATCTCGGTGCAGCATTGGGCTCCTGCAGTCGGGGCTGGGGGGGCTCCCCTGCCAGCTCGGCTCCTGAGTCAGCAAAAGGGCTAAAAACCAGCATTGATGGATGAGGATGCTGCTACGGTCAGGAAAAGATGCAGATGCTGCTGAAGAGCATCGTGGCATTTGTAGGGCTGTGTCTGCAAAGCGCTGCCAAGGGCTTGGCTGCGTGGAGGATGGGGGGAGTGGAGGAGGATGGTGTTTAGCTGTAATACCTTGGAGAAGCAAACACGACATGGACAAATTGGGTAACTTGAGCGGATAAATTGGTGTAATCTAAAATCTCATTATCCATAGTGGAGGGAAAGGCTGGTGCCTTGGCTAGGAGGAGGAGGGTGGGCTGCTGCATCGCTGGAGGCTGGTGACATGCTCTGTGGGTTGGAGGGCCTGGTGTGGGCAGGGTCTGTGGGACGCCAGCCCCGATCAGCTCTTTCCCCGCAGCCCCTCGGGGCTGCCCTGGCCTGGAGGAGTCCTGCCCTCACTGCCTGCCCTCACCCTGCAGCCCTCCCAAACCAGGGTTGTCTGCAGTGGCCAACCCTGCCCGTTTGAAGTGAGAGGTTGGTTGTGGAGGGAGAGGAGAAGGTTAAGCCCCTGATGAAGCTGCCTTTGCTTCCAGCCTTCCTGCGTGGGGCCTGCCGGTGCCTGCCAAGGCGATGCCACGATGCCCGCCACTGGCCCCGAGACCACGGGGAGCTGCTCTGGTGCATCTTCATGAGGTGCACATCAAGATCTGTGGTGTTTTGGTGCATTTTTTTAGGATGCAAAGGAAACGTGCCATCCCTAAGACCTCATAGCACGCTTGATGCACTTGCGAGTTTAACTTCCCACTAGTGAGGTGGGGAGTGGAGGCCAAGGAGACTCTTAAATGGGAGCTGGGTGTGAGAAGGGACAGAAATCGGAAGCTGGTGCCTCTTGGCTCTGTGTATGGTCACAGGGAGTTGCTTGGGTACGGGCAGGGAAGCCCATGCCAGGATCACCGCAGCTTTGGGTGAGCACAGGGGCTTCCCTGTCCGTGTCTGAGACTGAAAGCCCAGGACGGGGAGATGCCACGGGGACTGGCACTGCCTCGGTGGAGGAGGTGGCCAGTGTTTGCTTTTAGTGGTCGTATTTCTGAGTCATCCCACCCAAACACCCCCCTTGGGCTGCGGTGTCTCACCCTGCCTCTCCCCTGGGATTTGGTCTTGCCAGGAGGGTGCCAGCGTGCTCCTGGCTTTGCCAGAGCCCACCCTTGTGCTGTGGTGGCAAAGCACCGAGCTGCTCCCCAGCTCTCACTCTGCCTTGCTCTTGCCCACCCGGGTCCTGTTTGCAGGCTGTGGTAGGGGCTGGAGCAGCCTCTGGGCCCCCCGTGGATGGGCTCCCCAAGCTGCTGTGTCTAAAGCCTGCTCCTGAACCCAAGCCGAGGGGTGTGCCCACCTGTTAGAAATTAATTTCCCTCCTCGCTTGACAAGTGCTGCCTCCTTATCCCAAGGAGTTTGTGCCGTAGGCAGGCTGGGGCAGTGCAGGCCGAGCTGGGCATGGCGGGGGGAGGCATCCCACATGGGGCTGAGGGGGGCTGCTCGACCCAGGGAGCGGTGGCCTCCCGTTCCCAGCGTGTTTATCTTTTCCAAGGTAGCCAAACGTCTGACTCTTAACTTGTTTGCAGGCAGGCTGGAATTGATTAGTCTGTCCCCCCCCCACCCCCTGCCCTGTTGCTCATATGGAGGAGCGAGCGGTCAGATCTCTTGGTAAACATGCAAGTCTCTTAAAGAAACTCCTGCTGCTGCTGTGTGTGAGGAGCTTAAAGGTGGTTTTGGGAGGGAGGGATGGAAGGAGGGGGTTTGTGCTGATCTCCAGTGTGCCCTCATGTGTGCTCGTCCCTCTCTAGGGCTGTGAGGCGGGGGTGATACAGAAGAACTTAGACTTGGAAGTCCCCAAGCAATTGCAGAGCCATTGCACAGATGCGTGCTGGTGACCTGGGGCAGGAGGAGGCAGTGATGGCTGCCTCCTGCCCATGACGGGATGGGCCGGGTGCTGTGTGCCCTGTGCTGCTGGGAGGCTGCGGGCAGCCAGCCTCGGTGCCCAGCACCCCGTCCCCGTGGCCTGCTCGCAGGCACGCTGCACCAGGGGCTGGAACGCTGTATCGATGAACTTGCACTGGGTTTTCCCCCTGTTCATATAAACCCAGCAAAACCTGGTGGGGTGGGAGCCTGGGGACTGCAAGCTTCCCATCCCTTGCGGTCAGCAGCGTCCCCATCGCCCCGTGGTGGATCCTGAACCCTGGTTACAGCTTGAGGCTGCAGACGCTCTTATCCCTTGCTGAGCTCACTCACTTAATAGCCTTGTTTCTGCTTATCTAGGATTAATATGTAACTTAATGGTAGGTACCGTGTTAGGCACAATTCTGCGAGCACGGTGCTTGTGGTAAAGGGCGGTGCGAATCTGGTTTCTGATGCCAGGGTGCTTTATTCCCCACCACCCCTTCCCGTGATAAGGTTTAGGGTTTTCTCATGACTAGCGCCGGGGCGGCAGCGCTGTTAGCAAATGTTTGCTGTGGCTGGGCAGGGGGGATGAGCGAGCAGAGGGAGGGAGAGGAGGACAATCCTGGGGGGAAGCCACGGGGCATGGCGCTTCCCTGTACTGACTCCCCCCGGAGAGGGGTCTGGCATGTGCCGAGGTCTGGTCCCGAGGTGCGTGGCAGAGGTCTGCAGCACAGGGTGGTGCAGAGAAGGGTTTTTCCATTTTCCCTTATTCAAGGCATCCCAAACTGCCTCTTGTACCTTCGCTTTTCTGCTGACACCCAGGAAGGCGTCACGCAGGCTGCGATGTGTAGTCTCTTTGTTAAGTGCTAAGTAAGTTCATAGATAGAGGGATTAATTATTTCCAATGAAGTCATTCCCTACTCTGATAATGGAATTGGTTACAGCAGCTGTATTACCAGTTTGCTTGTCAGGCAGAGGAAAACCATACCAAAAATTTTAGGTATTCCAAGGCTTCATAGCTCACAACAAAGCTAACAAATGTCTTAGGACATCAGAGTTCTTACAAAATCCCATAGGTAATGGTCTGTACGCTGGAACGTCAAAGTTGCATCCTCTTTCTGATCGCTTTTTTTGGTCATATAAAAACACAGCAGCTGTACTGCCTGTTCTCAGCACAGTCTTTAATTATTGCGGACAAGAACAACTCTGTAATCGTACTGCGGAGGCCAAGCTGCTGTGGGTCTTAATGGCACTCTGTGGTGAAAGTACCCTTGGCAGGGAGCTCCGAGCTGCTGCCTTTTAAAATCTCGGACTACAATAACCCCACGTGATTGAAGAATTTCAGCTTGGAGAATTTATTAGGAGTTGACAGGGCTGCTGGGCTCTCCAGCAGACAAGCCAGGCTGATGCATGGCGTGGAGGTGAGGCTGTGGCAGTGCTTCTTCTCCGGCTGCCGAAGCAGCTGGTTTCCCAGGACCCGGCAATGTATGGGAAAGAAACCACAACAGGGACAGTCTTGGGGTATTGCTACAGAGGGATCTATCCTGAGATATGCAGTCTCCACGGTGCAAATCGTGCTTGCTGCAAAGCAGGCTTTATACTTGCAGGGCTGAAGCAGCTGCAGCATACTTTATTTTCACTAGCAGGTACTGATGGCAATATTGCAGTGTGTGCTGCTGGCTCTGGGCTTTTTAGTGAGGAGTCGAAACACCCAGTGTCAGGTCAGATGAGAGCCTGCGGCTTCTGGTGGTGGATGTTGCCCTGCTGATAGGAGTAGTCATCGTGGTGCTGGGGTATTACCAGGATAAATGCCTTGGTACGGGCTGAGGGTTGCTCTCTGCAGCCTGCCTTGCACCTCCTGTGGGGTGGTTCGTGGTGAGTGTCCCCGCTGGCATACCCTGCCCTGCCGAGGCCAGAGACACGAAGCAGCCAGCGGCTTGGCATAGGTGAGCCCACCACGGGGGTGAAAATCCCTCCCCTGGGTTTTGCCATTCTGATGGCAGGAAGCGGGTCCCTTGGGGTGTGTGCATCATGGGCAAACTAGGCAGGGAGCAGGACCTTCCCTGCACTAATTTTTTTTCAGAGACAAAGATGATGTAAATAAGAGCTGGACGATGCTTTAGCCATAAATGGCAGTGGAAGATGAGCTGCGGGTCTTGCTGAATTGAGCAAAGAACGAATGCCGGCCTGGATGCTGTAACCACAAATCCTCTGCCTGCATTTAAGCATGACAACTGGGAGGGTGTATTGTTTCACGCATGTTAACTGGGATGGTCCAGCCTGGTGTAAGAGGCAAGGCAGTGACCAGAAACATCTCGGACCCCCGTTTGGAACAGCTCAGTTGCAGCAAACATGAGGCTGTACATGTGATAACCCTTTTTGTTCAGCCACGCTGAACTTGTAAACATGCTTGAAAAATCAGGTCCTTGGCTGTTTTTTTGGGAATATCCTAAACGGCGGTCCCATTCTCTTTTCCTCTATCAAAGTCAGGGTGTTAAAGCTTCAGACAGTGCAGCTTGTACTCTGTGAACAGAGTCAGTAAATCCATTACTCGGTTAAGTTGTTTTTATCTCGACAATTTTATACTCTCCAATGGGTATAGTTAATCTCCTAATTTGGAAGACTAACAAATCAGTGATTTCAAAATCTATTTAAATGGTGTGCAATGTATATAGAAATTTTAAACGCAAATCCAACCTGTCTTCTATTCTTATTGAATGCCTTTCCTGGGCAGCACCACCCCACATGTCCCCCTTTTCCTGCACATCCTCAGGCTGCTTGTTTGATGAGTAGGATGCCCAGGCTGTTGGTGGGGGCTGCCTGCGGTAGAGGATTTCCTTTCTTTCCTGCAGCTGTGCCGATTCCCATGACCTGGGAGACAGGGAGCTGTCCCGAGCAGCCCTCATCCTTCCCTGCCCTCCTGCTTCAGGGGCAATACTGGGGAGTATCTGCCTGCTCTTCCTCTTCCTTGCTTGCCCAAGCATTCACTTAATTATTTTTATTATTTTTTTTTTTTAACCAAAGCTCTCCCTCTGTTTCCTCATCCTGATCCTACATGAGCATCGGGCTCAGGCGTCAGGATTCCTGCTGCTTCGAGATGGTGTCCAGGATGCAGGAATTTCCATCACTTTGTCTCCTAATGAACCTAAGGAACAAACACTGAACTGTAAATGTTTGCTGTCAGTAGCCAGCAGCAGCCTGCGAGTGCTGCCAGCCAGAGAGGTTAGCAACCATTTCACTCCACCTGCTGAAGAGTCTTTTATTGCACATTTAACTGTGCGGTGCCCACAAGTGCCCAGCAAATGCTGTGCTTTTATGCTCTGCGTGCAGAGAAATCTGCTGGCAGCTGATGCTCTTTTTCTCCTTGGAAGCGGCTGCGCTGACCCTGGCGAAGGGAGACAAGATGGGGAGGGCAGGCTGGCTGTAGATGGGGAGAGCTGCCCGTTGCTGCAAAGAGGGAGGGATGGAAAATAAACAGGAGATGCAGTCATGTGCAATTGCATCTCCTGAACTGCAATTAAAGTAGGAGAGTCTGAATCTTGCTAGGAAGGGTAATATTTAACTTGGGCAAATGCTTGTTATGCTCTATGCTCCAGCCTGCACATATCACTACGCCCTTCCTCACGAAGAGGAATTGCAGCGGAGCCCGGGGAGTTGAGCTGCTCTTGGGATTCAAAGCCCCGTGTGATCTTTCAGCCATCCTCAGTGTTACTGCCTTGGTACGTGGGTAAACTCTGGTTTCCCCACCCGCAGCATCATCTGCGTGGAGCCGGGTACTGTGTGTGCCGGCGCTGGGCTGCTTGCTGCCGCGGTGGGTGTGACTGTGCCTGGGTGACCCGGGGCTCAATCCCACCGCCAGCCCTGACTGCTGCCAGGGTGCAGGGCTCCTTCCATGGGTGCTTTGGTGCTGCAAACGCTCCATGAGTTCCCTTGGCCTTCCGAGTTTTCCCGTGCGTGCAGAACATGTCGTGCTCCTCTTGTGGGGTATCCTAAAATCAGTGCAGTGTTCTTCGGAGTGAGTTGCACAAACACCTTAGCTCAGCCAGCTGTGGGATTGCAACTGAAAGTTGCTGTCTTAAATGTGTACCTTAACAATTTAGGGACTATTGGAATAATCTGAATTTTCTTCCCCCTTGCTGAAGCCTCCCCAGGGTCATTTTTCTCTAAGACAGTTCAGATACAAATTCCCCATATTCAGGTTTTGGTCAAGCATCACTGCAGTCTCCCATCTTCCCCGCTTGCTTTGTGCACGTGCAGGCTGCGAACTTGCCAATTTTGGGGACGGGTGGTTTGTAATTACCAGCTCAGTGCTGCTGCTGCACTGCTAATTCTTAGACCACTTACCAAATTATTCCTTCCTGTGCTATTTATAGGTGAAGGGCTAAGTAACAGTGATGGCATTAATATTAAAATTCTCTAAAACTAATAAGAACCTCTTATTTAATTGTTCTGGCACTCTGTACGTGTGGGGAATACGGTGCCACTAGAAGGCTAATAGAGACAGACAGAGGTCTCATGGTGTTTTAGCAATGGGATGCTGCTAAATTTCCTGGTTAGGTTGTTTAGAGTCAAGACTGCTGTAACTGTCTATCTGTTCCTTGGAGGCTTAGTCTGATTAAACCCCTTTGTATTGCTAATGCTAGTGGAGCTGAATTGATGCTGGGGATCTGCTGGGAGAGCTTAACAAAAGGTTTAATGTAGACATGACTCTGCTGGTTTCGCTCTCTCTGGGCCTTGCGGGAGGTGTTTACAGCAAGCAGGATCTCCCAGCCCTGGCAGGGTGCTGGGGGTGACCTGAGCACCCATCTCTGCTGCCTGTGGGACCTGCACCCTTTCTGGAATCCCTGTCACATCTCCCACGTGCAGGTGTCCTGCACGCTCTGCTGGGTGCTTCGTACCTGCTCTGGAAGTCTGGCAAAGCGGTTTGTTCAGCGGCAGCTTCCCTGGTTGTACGTTGATTTATGACTGTGGTGGTTGAGATGTGTGCTCCCGGGGCAGGGCAGGGCTCGCAGCAGCTGCCCTTGTCAGGATGGGGTCCAGCTGCTCCAGAGCCCCGGGTGCCGGCAGGAGAAGGCTGCACGTTGCAGTGAGACCATGATAAACTCACAAACAGCCCCTCTGTGCTTCTGCAGTGCTGATGGACTAATGAACCAGGAAAAACACTGAATGTGACAAAGCCCTAAATCTCAAAGCAGAGGAAGACCCGCTTCTTCCTCAGGAAAGCCTGACCGCTGTGCTGGGTGCCGATACTGCTGCAGGCGTGCAGGGCTGCTGTGAACCGCCTGGCCCCTCTTCCTGACCCCAGCCCTCATGGCTGTCTCTCCTGGCATGGGGCTTGGGATACCGCGCCGTCCCCCATGCCGGGGGATGCTGGAGGAAGGTCCTTTCCGCAGGTGGCGGAAGCGTGTTGGGGTCAGGAGCAAGACAGGTCAGGTCTGTCCCCTTCCTTTGTTGGTAGCTGGTGTGGATCACGCTCAGACCTCTTCTGAATCAACTCCTGAGCTGCAGATTACCCTGCTGCCTCTTCTTGTACATATCATCACGGTGAAATTAATTTTCCATGTGAGAGTCAGCTGTTTCTTGATTAGAAGTGCTCCGAAAATACCAACAGAGAAATGATTACAGGAAGCCTTCAGTGCTCATTTATATAATTGGACTGAACCTCCCTGGTTGAAGTTGTTGCATCCATTCCTGGCTTGGACAAGCACTTGCCCTCCCTGTTGCTTGTGAGCAGGGAGGTTGGGGTGCAGCATCCCGAGGGGTGCCACTGGCCCTGGGGTGCAGCATCCCGAGGGGTGCCACTGGCCCTGGGGTGCAGCATCCCGAGGGGTGCACCAGCCCTAGGGTGCAGCCATGTGCCTCTGCTCCAGCTGGTGGCAAGCTGTAGGTCTGGTATCATGGTTCCTACATGTTTAAATCCCAGCAGGGTTGACTTGTCCTTTAACAAACTAACAAGAATAATCTTAAGGCAGTCATTTGGGCAAATGGAATCTTAAATTTTACTCTTTTTCTGTGTGGGTAGTGAGGATCTGCTGGAAATTTGTAGGAAAAGGGCATCTCCCCCTCCACTGGTAGCAGCTGAAATCCCTCTCCTGTCCTTGTCCTGATGCTCAGCAGCCGTAGCCGGGCTGTTATCACTGCATGTATGTGGTCTGAAGTGCTGCGTGCTCAAATGGAATAAAGGCAGAAGGCCAATGTAATTTTCAAGATCATCCTGTGTGATTAGATTAGCAATATCTCACAACATGGAGAATTGCTTTCTGGCTGAACCCCGGTTCAGGCCAAGAGTGCGCCTGTGCGCGTTCCTCCCCTGGCAGAGGGCAGCGGCGGGGATGCTCGGCATCTCCTTCCTTCGCTGGCGGCGGGTCTGGCACGATGGCTCTGGGAAATGCTGCCTGGGTACAGGGGCCCTGGGCTCTGTAGGGTCAGCCAGGTCAGGCTTAATAAATTTAAAACGGGGCCAATTTGCTCATCAAAAGCGAAGTAAACCAAGGAGCGAGGTTTGAGTTTGGTCCAGCGATTCCCAAGTGTTGGTCCAGACCCAGCCCTGGCCACGGTGGCCCCATGGAGCTACTTTAAGCACCGCGTGGATATGGGGAGTGAAATATTTTCAATAATGTGTTTTAAATCCGATTTTCTGACCTGAATGAATTGCGTGTTCTGGATAAGTGTGGGCTTTGTGAACCTTATCTCATGGTGGCGGGTTGTTTTGGGGGCAGGAGAAGGGGCTCTCGTCCCTGGGCTGGGGTCGGTATGGTCATGGGGGGTTCTTGGTGTTGGGTGTGTGGTGTGTTGATGGCACAGCTCGTCCGTGGCCAGGTATCTCCTTGATCATCTGAGTAAAGGGGTTAATATGTGAAAAGGCAACTGCTGCCTTAAACAAAGCTGGTGTTGTTTGTGCTCGCGCTCCCCTGGGATGGTGGCTGCTGTGACAGTCTGTTCAGGATTCCCACTGCAGCTCCGTGCAAGTCCAAGCCAGCAAACCATGTCATGTGGCTGCGGCGAGGCCCTGCTCCGTCTGCCCGCCGAGGAGTGGGGAACAAACAGCGCTTTCACTGTGCCCGACAAACCTCCCTCTTCCTTAAATTAAGCAGGGATTGGATGCTGATTTGTGTGTCTCCTCTTCTTTCATGCTTCACCAAACCTGGCTCCGCTTTATCCAGCGAGTAGAAGGCATAACGAAGTAGAAAGCTGAATTACTTGTTCAACATCAGCGAGTTACACCTTGCCACTGACTCAAACTCCATGCAAGCTGGAAGGTGGAAGCTTGCTGCCCCCTCTTCCCTTATCAACAACCTGGTCCTAATAAATGTCTCAACTTCAGCTACCTTTTGCTCTGTGCAAAGAGGAGAGGAGCTGTGCCCCGGCTCTTGATTAGCCTTTTGGGTTTTTGGAAAGGGAGCTGGGCAGTCTCTAACCCTCACTGTTTGCTGATGGCCGAGGTGAGGCTGTGCCGTACCGCCCTCCCTTATGAGCCTGCACTCTGCTGTGCTTGCTTGGCTTTGGAGGATGCTGTTCCCGTCTCTGGATGTGTTGGTTTGTGTTGCCTCCTGGTAGAGCCTCGCAGTGCTTCTGGCTGCAGCTTGGGATGGATGCTGTCGTTGGGGCAAGATATAAATGTGTCCTTAGGAGGCATATGCCCCGAGCATCAACCCTTGATATGTTGCCTTTGCAACCGTGGCAGAGCTGTGATGTGGGCTGATGAGCTGAAGGAGAAGCTGCCCAACGTCTACGTCTTGTGGTCATCTGGGAGACCTGCCCTCTGCCTGGCCTGCGTGGGCAGGTCGGGCCGGAGCTGCCCTGTGCATCCTGCCTGAGACCCCAGGGCCATGCCATCCTGATTGCGTTGCTCGCTTATTCACCACTAACCCCAAAATAGCCCATTTCTGTGAACTCTTTTTTTATTCCCCAGAAACTCCTATTTCTGTAAGTCCTGGTTGGCAGCTGCCTGGCGAAGCTGACGGGGAGGGATGCTGGGGCTGGACCACTGGCGCTGGGACATGGTACAGTTTCATGCTGAGCTCCAAGCAGGAGATGAGTCCGAGTGTGAGCATGTGAAGGTTTTAGGGCTGAGTGTAAAGCTTTGCATGGGGAATTTCGGCTACATTTGTTTCTGGCCTGTGGTTCCACATCAAAATGCCAGCTTTTCCTTGAGCCTTATCCCCTGGGGATCTGCTAGAGCGAATTCCCCGTCTTTCCGAGCAGGAGCAGCCCTCGCTGCCTCTCGCTGTCATTGCAACAGGAGCATCTTGCCAAGAAACTGCACCAGAGCACATGTTTATTTTCTAGCTGTCACTAACCAGCCCGGCGGTTCCTCTGGGCTGCAGAGCTGTCCCCAGAAGAGGCGGGTGAGCAAAGAAGTTTGGGCGCAGCTTTGGCTGAGGCAGCTCCTGCTTGTTGCTGGCGTAACTGCTGGTTTAAGGTGGCATTGCTGGCTCCACCACGAAGGGTACATGTATGGGAAGGGAGAGGCTGGAGATAGGCCTTTAAAATTGCACTTCAAGCCATTTAGTTGCCAAGCTCTTAATGCAGCCAACCTCCTTCTTGCTGAAAATCTGGTGATTGCCCACGGCTCAGAGACAGGCTGGGCACGGGCAGCGCCTGGGCATAGCATGGGGGCTCTGGGCATGGCGTGGGGCTCCATTGCCCTTTCAAATATTTAGTTAGCTGTGTGAAAACAAAATACGGTTGGGATTGGGAAATGCATCTGGGCAGCCTTTCTGGAGGCTGACGTGATCTGTGGGTGTAAAAGGGGAAAGCAGGGCAGGGAGACCGGGGGCAGTGCATCAGCGTGCGTACCGGTGAACGGTGTTGCGGAGGACCCTTGCTCCATGATAGCGGTGCTGCCTCCGGGGTGCCCTATCTAATCTGTGCTTCTGGTGACTCCGGCGATGACTGTACCTCCCTGGCACTGGCAGCCGCCGGTTTCAGGCTATTACAGCTTGTGATATGCCTGTTGTAGAAACGACCTGTCTGTTATGGATGTTTACTTGTGACATTTCATCAGTTGCTGCCCTCCTCTGTGCAGGGTCTCTGTTGTTTCCTTGGCCTGGTGCCCTCTTCGTCCCTCCTGGAGTGTCTTTTGACCTGTTCTTTTTTTTTTTTAATTACCAGTGCAGAATCGGCCTTCTAGATCTCCCCTCCTCNTTACGGGGGGGGGGGCTGTGGCTGGCACTGCGATGCTGGCGGGGGGTGCTGTGTCCTGCATGGTGGCTGCCCTGCTGTCCCTGTGGGTGGCCGTCCTGCCATCCCTGCGGGCGCTGCTGGGGACACAGGGCTGTGCTTGCTGCTGTTTACTGTGGGGCCTGTCCCTGCCAGCCCTGGCTGTCAGCTTAAACTTAAACCGAAGTAGGCTCTGCCCAAGCGGTGCCCGGGCACGGGGTCAGCGGGAAGGGAGGAAGAAACCTGGCTGGGGGGGGCTGGCCCCGGGGATGCAGGGGGCTTGTGCTGCAAAATGCTGCCTGCTCTGGGACGTATGGATTGCCAGTGGGCTTGGAGACTGGCAGTGGGATGTGGTGCCTATTGAGGTACCTCTGCTGAGCAAGTGTCAACCGTCGGTGCTGCAGTCTAGGAACGAATGCCCTTCTCCAGGCATGCAGCTTAGTTTCCTGTTATAATGATATTTCCTAATTAAGCCTCCCTGCTTAGGCAGCAAAAGGTACTGTTGTTTAAGCTGCAATGCTGCATCACAGTCTGCATTGTCAGGTCTAGCTGGGTACATTCCCCTTATTAACCAGCCGGGTTTCCAAATGTGCCTTATGCCTCCGCTTCCCGACTCTGTGCCCCTTCCCAGCTCCTGTCAGGCAACCGAGGCACAAGCGACCTGGGGATCCTCCTGGCAGGAGGGAGATGAAACCAAGCAGAAGGCTGGGAATGGTTCCAAAAGACTCCTATTTCTCTTTCCTACAAAAGCTGATGCTCATGGAAATACTCTTTTTTTTTTTTTTTTCTCTCCCTTGCAGTGAACACCTACCTCTTCATGATGCAAGCCCAAGGCATCATGATTCGTGAAAACATGCGAACAATAGGAGCTCAGGTGTACGAGCAGGTGGTCCGCAGTGCCTATGCCAAGAGGAACAGCAGCGTGAATGACTCAGGTATTCCTTGAATAATTGTCATTTTGATCAAAGGTTCCATTTCCATTGGAAATAGAGTTGACCTGAACTGCTCTTGCTTGAAGGAATTAATTTATGCTGGTAAATGGGGGGTGGGAGCTTTGGTTAATTGGCTTCTTTTTTTAATGTATATAAATATATATAACACAAAAATACATATTAATATAGAATTACCATATATATACTATATATTAAAAATTATATTAATTTA
Organism: Balaeniceps rex; assembly: GCA_013401315.1. Taxonomy (NCBI): domain Eukaryota; kingdom Metazoa; phylum Chordata; class Aves; order Pelecaniformes; family Balaenicipitidae; genus Balaeniceps; species Balaeniceps rex. The sequence continues at coordinate 145,049 of VYZW01039526.1, read as the reverse complement.
TTTTTTTATATATATATATAAAAAAAATTCAAATGCTCCTAACTTGTATAAAGGGCGAAAATCTTGAAAGGTCTCAAACGATGGGCTGTTGAGCTGAAAACCTCTTTGCTTTCCAGGAATTCAACTTGTTAGCTTCAGCCAGTCTAAGGGTAAGCACTTTCAAATTCAGTGCAAGGATCAGGTTTCATATTTAAAAAATAACTTCCCAGGTACATGCGTGCGCAGAGCACTGGCTCCATGCACATGGAGGAGCCTGTGCTCATAAGCTTCACTCTTCCCATGCAAGGATGAACTGAGATGACTTGGCTGGAGATCTGCCACAAATAATACATTGAACTTTGGGCAGAATGCAAGGAGCAGAGTCGCAGGCTCCCACTCCCAGGCTGTTCATCATCCATAATATAAAGCTGATAACAGGGTTACAAGTTTTGGTGTAAATATGGTACAGCGAAGCATAAATGCTCATGGCTGTGTGTAGGCCAGGGTGAGGCATTGCCTTCGGGACAACGTGACACCGAGTGTGTACCTTCCCTGTTGACACGTCACCGGTCTGTCACGCTGGTGTGGTTGGCATCAGGCTGTGGCAGTGCCGGGGAGCTCAGCTCCTTTGCTGCAGGGGTTCATCAGTGGGGGCTTACAGTTTTACAAGGCAAGATTGTTTTCTTATCAATAAAAAGTACAATCCGTGTCCTTGCTGCCCAGCCCGCCGAGGAGCGAGCGGTGTGGCTGCCGGTTCAGCTGTACTCTGACCGGGGATGGGCACAGGAGGGGAATGATCAACTTGCGCAAGAGATCGACGCCCCGGGTCACCTCCTCTCCCTGCCAAAGCCAGCTGGGGCTGCCAGCTTGGGCTATTTTTAAGGCTGGAAACATCAAGTAAAGCAGACACAAGGTGAGGAAGTAGCTGATCCCCAAAGGGAAGGAGGGTTAGACGCTCCACCACTGCTGCTTGTGGTGGTAAGAGCCTCTGTGCTGCTGAGGTCCTGGCCCTCAGGGCTCCGAGCCCTACGAAAATCTGCTGTGTGCTCCTGCTGCCTGCAGCAGACGAGGAGATGGTTACCACGTTAGCAGCAGCGATACTGGTACCGCAGCTACTGAAATAACTGGCTTGCCTTGGGTCCATCCCAGCTCTGCAGGCGTGGGCTGATACCCCTCCTGCCCTGAGAGCTCCGGCCGTGGGGGCGGTTTTAACATATGCAAGCACCATGCACCGTCCTTGGGCGACCTTCCCTGGCAGGCAGGTCAAAGCAGAAGCATGACGGATGGCAGTGACATCTGGAAGGCACATGGCACTGTGGCTGCAAGGATTGATTAACACTGGGATCAGGATCTTCCCTTCCTGGCTCTGTTTTTGGGTGCCTCGGTGGGATCTGGATGGGTGGCACTGCCTGGTTAGCGCATCCTCCCCACGCTGCTGCGGGCAGTGTGGCCGTGTGACGGCCGGGAGAGCAAACCCGCCTGGTATGGCTGCAGGGAGGGACCCAGCAAAGGCCTTGACCGTCCCCATCGTGACTCAGAGCTGCTGGGAGCAGCTCCTGGGCTCTCCTGTCCCCCTCCTACCCCGCAGGCAGCAACGGGTGTTGCATCCCTGCATCCCTTCCCCTCTTCTGGGAGAGGTGTGTGGAGCAGGGGCAGCGATGCTGCTGTCGGGGGTGAGCTGGCACAGGTCACAAACCAATTTGGGCAGTAGAAGACCCTGTGGCCCCTCTCTGGTTGTCCCTGCCCCAGCTGCATGGCAGCTCCTGGAAAGTAGGAGGTTGCTGATGCTGTCTGAGCTGCCGCCTCTTCCGCGGGTCATGCATGGACCTGGCAAGGGGCTGGGGGGGAGCAGCTCTTTGGGCAGTGCTGCCTTGTGTGTGTATCCTCCCGGGACCTGTGGCTTTAATTTCTGAGCAGATTCCTTAAAAATGTGATATCCCATCCTGAATGGCAAGGTGACCAAGCACCGGGGGGGCTGCTGCAAGCAGTGTGCTTCTGCCCATCTGTCCACATTTATTCTTTGCCTTTAGTTTTGGTTTTTTTCCCCTCTTCTATTAAAATGAGGAAGTAATTTGTAACTTTTTTCAGCATTTGCTAATAGATGTAGTAATAGGTTTCCTCTTTGGTGAGCCAAGACGGGTCCCTTCTGTGCTTCCACAAGCAAAAAAGGTAGCTGCTTGTGCGAAAAAGGGGAGTTTAGCTTCACCGTGCGTTGTCAGCTGGACTGAGTGTTGAGAGCGTCTCTGGTGATAGGAGTTTAATGGGAATCTGGTTATTAAAATTTAGAGCAGCATCAAAGCATCCAAAATAACATCTATTGTACTTGAAAAGCCCTTAGATTGTGTTTACAAGTCCATCTTGATTCTGAGATGGTCTGGGTGGCACTTACTTGAGCAGATAAACAGTATTAATGACATGATGGTAGGTACTAGCACAATAAAGCAACCCGAAATATCAGGCCAGCAACGAGTTGTCCCAGTTGACTTAAATGAAAGATTTTGACCTTGCAGGTAAAGGCAACCTTGTCACTAGGTTATTTTTTTTTTCTTGATATGTCATTAATGTGCTTATTAGATGCAGCCTTTCTGCTATGGAGAATATACTATGCTTATGCAATTTCTTAAACATCCCTATCCTTCAATATGACTGAGATTCTTAGCTCTTAATCTTAGCTGATTCATTCACTTCACTACATTGTAATTCTGGGTTTATTAAATTGCTCTCACTGTAAAATGTGTGAAACCTTTTTGCTATCAATATGTTTTCGAAACTAAACGTATGCTTAATTTGAAAGGTTATAGCTGTTGGTTTAAAAAAAAAAAAACCAACCCAAAAAACAAAAACTGAATTTTGCACTGGGTTCAGTAAAATAACTTAAAAATCTGCCTCCCTGCTGGAAATCTGCTGTTTGCTGATGGATCACCTGCAGCCCTTGTGTCCCAGGCTTTGCAGAGCTGCTCGGACAACTCTCAGGGGGCAGCGGGGGACACACTAGACCTTCTCTTGTCTCTGGGTGCCTGAATGCCAGTTGGTTTGTACTGTGCTCATGTGAAACCAGCTCTGCTCTTGCTTTGAATCAGCCCAGTGAATGTCAGCCCCATGGTGTGCTTCTGCAGCCAGCTGCTGCAGGAATGCCTACGTGCAGTAAGGTAATTGGAAAGGACAAGCCCTTTTTGTCCTGGTAGGTCTGGCCCGTGATGGGACTGGGTGGCCTCGGCCCTAAACAGCCACTTTCCAGGACCTTTGTGGGCTGTAAGGTTGGTGCTGCTGCCCTGTGTGCTGTGGGACCAAAAGGCCAACTCTCCGCTAAGCATCTGATGCCCAGAGAAAGTGGAGAGGCAGCTGATGCCTTACTGCAGGCAGGGAACTTTTTTCTAGTGCCTAAAATAAAGGTCATGCTTGGCTACAGTTGCATTATGCAAAGCTGGCGACTTTACTGTAGAAAGCAGAAGTTCATGGTTATGTGAAAAGCTCCTTAAAACATCTACAGGTGTAACAGGCTGGAGGGGTTTTACCCAGAAGGTAAAAGGATGCAGGGGAATGAGGGGGCTGGAGGAACGTGCTGTGCTAGGCACTGCTGTGACTGCTGGGCACGGGGGCTCATCTGCTCCTGCGTGATGCAAACCGGAGGAAAGGCTGTGTGTAATGCGATAGTTTTTATTGATCCTTTGAGGAGGATGCGAGGCAGGATTTCCCTGTGCAGGCTGCTGTGCTGATGGTCCTTGCTGGCATTGGGACCTGCGTGGGGACTTCCCTCTCTGAACCCGTGTTAGGAAAGGACCTGCTGGAGGAGCACGTCCCCTCTCGCTGTGCTGTGGTCCTTCAGGGACAAGGTGCTAAGCAGTGTTTCCTTCCAAGGGCTGTGTGCTCCTTTGCTTTGAGCTGTTTGTGATACCTAAAGGTGACACTCAAAGTTCCTCCTCTGGCCAGAAAATGTGAAGGTTTCTTTGGTGTGGCCTCATCTAACAGCTAGAGCTGCTCCAGCTGTCCCAGAGCCACCTGCCTGAGGATGGGGACGAGCACCCAGCTGGGTTGCAAGTCTAGGGCTCGTGCTGTGTGGGGACACCCTCGTGCCATTGGGGACGTCCCCAGCTGCAGGTGGCTGTGAAGTCTGCTCACAGTGGCATGGGGAGGTGGCTGGAAACGAGAAAGACCTGCAACTCAAATGTAGACTTTTCTCTTTTCTTTTTTATTTCCCTTCCCCAGATTATCCTCTTGATCTGAATCACAATGAAACCTTTCTGCAAGCCACAACATTTCTTCCTGAAGACTTTACCTACTTCCCCAACCATACCTGTCCCGAGAGGCTCCCTTCTATGAGTGAGTAGCATCCTGACAGCCCCATGCCCATCTCCTGCTTCCTGTGGCTTTGATGGGCACATCGTGGCATTCCCCAGCTCACCGGCATTGCACCTTTCCCTGCCAGGCACCTGGGGATGAATGGGAGCACTGTTCGGAGCCCGGTCCCCTCCTGGGAAATCATTGTTTATCCACTCACACAAATTAATCCCTGCTACATCGGAGGCATGTATCCCTGCCGAAGCAGGAGCCCATCACTTGGCAAATGCAAACAAAAGAGGGATTGTGTGCTGGGAGCTGGTGGAAAGGCTTGGCCAGCCCTTTTCCAGCGGCAGTGGTGGCGAGGAGGCTCCCTTGCCCCTCTGCAGCACTGCTGGTCCCAGCCCTGAGCTGTGCCAGGTACAGCTGGGCAGGGAGTGGTGCAGGAGACAGGCTGGACCCCCCCCCAAGGGAGCTGCAGTCAGGATTTCTCCTGACTTCCTTCTCCTGGCTTCCACCAAAGCGATGCTACAGTGGAAAATGGGACTTTTGTGGGGTAGATGTTTCCTAAAAGGGGGAAACGTCTCTCTGGTGAGGTGTGGGGTTTTGTGTGTGCTGGAAACCTATGTGGAGGAGTAAGGGGGTGGTGTCCTGGCTGCTGTGGGTCTCTGATGGAGAGCTGCATCCAAGAGCAGCCATGAAGGCTGAACAGAGCCCAGCTGCCAAGGAGATGGGGGTGTTAGGAGTCATGCCAGCAGTATTTCCTAATCATTTTTGTTGGTGCTTGGGGGAAGGAAGAGGCTGCCTGCATTCAGTGCTGGGGACCGCAGGCAGGGATGCAGCAGAGCACTGCCCCAAGCAGGCACTGAGCCACCCCAGGACCACAGCGGTTCCTGACCCCCTCCTCTGCTTCTCCCTGCTGTCTCCGCAGAGGGCCCCATTGATGTAAATATGAGCGAGATCACGATGGAGGATATCCACCAATTTTTCTCAAAAGACCCTTCCATCAAGCTGGGAGGCCACTGGAAGCCGAGCGACTGCCTGCCTCGCTGGAAGGTAACCAGGGAGCTGGGGAGCCCCGTGTCCCTGCTGAGCATGGAGGGTCCCAGGTGGGTGGTGGGAGGACATTAATGGGAATGTCTCTGATGTGCTGAAGATCCCGAGTGTGGGGCTGCAGTGCATGGGGGGCAAATCCTGAGCTCAGGGGCTGCTTTAGTGATGCACGAGTTAGCTCTGAGCTTCTGCACAGACTGCTAAGGAGTCCGGCAGGGAGCTCGCCTGCCTGCTTCCCTGCTGCCCAGCCTCCCGCTCCCCCCGCCATCCTGTCTGGGGTACAATTTGACCTGGAGAGGCAAGGGGGCACTGCTGGGGACTCCCGTCCCCAGCGGGAGGTGGCTTAGGGCAACATGGTAGCAGGGCCTGGCCCCACTCCCACTGTCCCCAGCGCTGGGCAGAGGCGAGGTGGGGGGGGGGGGTGCTGCTGGTCTCCCTCCCACTCAAGGTTACATTGAATTTCCCCAAAGCAACGATTCCCCCAAAAGTGAATAGGAAATCTGTGTTGTGGGGGTTGGAAGGGTTTCGGACTGCTCGGTCCTATATAGGAGAGGTGAGAGACCACGTTAGTGCTGCTTCCCCTCGTAACACCAGCCAGCCCTGCTCCCCAGCCCAGGGGTCGGGCAGCAGCCGGAGCTGCTGGTGCGGTGCAGTAAGAGCTGTGTCCTCTCCCTGTCAGGTGGCGATCCTGATCCCATTCCGCAATCGATACGAGCATCTTCCTGTCCTCTTCAGACACCTTATTCCCATGCTGCAGCGGCAACGTTTACAGTTCGCCTTTTACGTTGTGGAACAAGTGAGTGAGCCCTGGGGCGGCCGGGGTGGCAGCCATTGGGGCACGGACGTGCTGCACTAGAAATGAGTTTGCTGGAGCTTCAGCTGCAGCCAAAGCTGCAAGCGCAGCTCTGCTCTGTCCCCCAAGGTGCTTACCTACCCGATCACATCATTTAAAGGTTTGGAGTTCATGTTGCAATGTTTAAGTTGTCCCATTCTGCCTAAAAGTGGTATAGCTGAGAGGTATGCCCAAAAATGACTGGTTTTATCTAAAAAAATAAAGTAGAGATTCAATTTTTTTATAAAAATTCTGTATTGGAGAAGATACACTTAAAAAAGACAACTTTGAAACAAGTATTTGCGGTTTAAATAATGCTTTGTTATTTCTGTATATCTCTGTAGTAGTTCCGGGGAGCATCCCCTAGACACAGGAATGGCCTGGCCAGAGTTATGCATTTCTTGTCTGGGCAGTATCTAGAAGACTTTCATGAATGTAAAACATAAGGCTGTCATTTGATGTGTACATGAACCTGTCACTTAAGCTATAGGCTTCATCCACCCAGTAAATGTACCTCCGTATTTACCTCCATCTTAAAAAGATTGATCAAAATTGGTGGGTTTTTTCAAGTGTCTGAGTAATAAGACTTTAGCATCTTTATTTTTGCTCCTGCACAGTAAATTGAATATTTAAGTCTTGCTTGATCTCACTAGTCTGTCTGTTCCAATACATCATTTCCTTCTGTGGCACCAATGTGGGAGCTGGTTGCCCTCTGCAGTTTTCTAGACAAGACTGAGAATGCACGTGCGGAGCATGAACTGCATGAGGGCTGTCCTTGAGAAGGAGCTTTCTCCCTCCTAGGCTGGAAACCAACCCTTTAACCGTGCCATGCTCTTCAATGTTGGCTTTCGGGAAGCAATGAAGGACTTGGACTGGGACTGTCTCATCTTTCATGATGTGGACCACATACCAGAAAACGACCGTAACTATTATGGGTGTGGACAGATGCCGAGGCACTTTGCAGCCAAGCTGGATAAGTACATGTATCTGTAAGCACTGTTCTTCCTCTGCACTACAATAATAGCTAAGGAGCCAGTGTTAGGGTGGTGTTTTTTTTTTTTAAAAGGCAGATGAATCTTGGTTTGCTCCTCAGGCTTTGTGCAAAGTGAACGTGAGAGAGCGATAGAAGAAAGCATCCTCACAGCTCAGTTTTTCCCCATTGCAAGTGGGAGAGCTGCCGTGCTGGCAGGCTCTGCCCTAACCCCTTCTCTTCCGCTTAGGCTCCCTTACAACGAGTTCTTTGGTGGGGTGAGCGGCCTGACTGTCGAGCAGTTTCAGAAGATCAACGGTTTCCCTAATGCCTTCTGGGGCTGGGGCGGCGAAGACGACGACCTCTGGAACAGGTACGGGCTCAGCCAGTGTCCCTGAACTCCGCTTCTGATGGTGGTTCTGCGAGCCAAGCTTTGCACGTGCTGCAGGGGAGAGCGTTGTCACCTCTGCAGCTGGCGCTGGGCTTGCTGCGCCTGTTCTGCCCAGGCTGGGGAAGAGCCAGCCCAGCTCTGGTGGCTTGGTGGGAACGGGGGCCGCTCCAGCCTGCATGGGTGGTACGTTGGAAGCAAACAGAGAAGCGCTGGTTGGGAAATCATTGGCTTTGTGTGCAATATCCCACGCTGCTGAGCTCAAACTGATCTCTGCTGAGGTTCTGAAGCCTTGAGGTGCCGAGTGCCATGGGACTTACCTGGAGCCCAGGCTGGAGTGGGCAGGTTTGCATAGCTTATCTGCTGGGTGGAAAGGCAAAGCCGCTGTAGGAGCCCCAAGCGCGCTCTAACTGTGCAGCCCTGGCAAGTGCTGATGGCACAGCAAATGCAACAGTTGATTTTTTTTTTTATTATTATTATTTATTTTATTTCTTCCCTTTCTAATGCAGGGTGCAGTACGCAGGCTACTCAGTGACTCGACCAGAAGGAGACACAGGGAAATACAAATCGATTCCCCACCATCATCGGGGAGAAGTGCAGTTCCTAGGAAGGCAAGTAATTTTCTTTTTTTAAGAATCCCAAAGCCCTTCACAAAGAGTCTGTACTATGTACAAGGCTCCCTGCAGCTGTTTGAGGGCAGTAACAGCCTTAACTCATGAACTAACTGTGGGGAGATGGAGGCAGAGCACTGCCTGGATTCCTTCATCCCTATGTTTTATACCCCGCATCCCTGTGACGAGGGGTCCTTGCGTTGTGGCTGTAGCTGCTTGGATGCCGTCCAGAAGAGGGGGTTGTCAGCATGGCAGGCTGGGGGCCTGTCCTGTATCTCCAAGGGGATGTTCCTAAAGGGGTGGCTAATGCCAGATGTCAGAGAAGCTTCTGTGTTTCCAGAAGGGCCTGATCTAACTGTTGAAGGAGGCATTGCTCAGCCTGCAGAAGGCTGAGGACAGGGGCTCTCCTGGTGTGTGGCTGCTAAAGCATCAGGTATCCCTGGGAACAGTACAAAGTCCAGTAGCAACACCCTGGGTTTGCACTACGAAGGCAGTTTCTGTTGCAGAAGCAATGTCCCCCTGCAGTGTTGTTACTTGGTAGTGGGACACTTTGTCTTTTTTCTCAAAAAGCTAAGTTCTCCCTGGAGCTTTCCAGGAGGGCTCCAACCCCTTCCTCCAGGAGCCAGGCTTGTTGAGGGTTGATCGAATGGCTGCTTTTGGCAAGGGACCTTGGTGGAATTTGAGTCTTCTGAAAACTATGCAACAGAAAACCAGAGAAATACCTTTTACATGAACAACTGCAGTAATCAACACTCCTAGGTGATGAGCTGCTGGACAGTGCAAGCTCTGTTCTGCAGAGGGGCTCCTGGCTGCTGCTGGTGGAAGGGGCAGCGAGGAGGGTTATGTTGCAGATACCATTTGAGCTATCTGCTGGTCTCATTTTACAGAAGGCTTATTTTTGGTGTAGTTCCCAATTGAGGTTATGTCATCTTTAGCCCTAGTTTTCATTTTTCTGTCGTACAGAATGCAGCCGGTAAGAGATGCTTATCTTCTTTCACTCTTGAAAAAGAGAAGTCTGTTTTGCCTTAAAAAGCCATATTTAGTCAAACCCTTTGAAGCGTGGAAGGCTGGGAGTGCAATGGGATTGAGCTCTAGCTCCTAATGCTTCCCTGGTCTCCTCCTGGCCCCAGCCAGGAGCCCTGGTTCAATGTCAGCAGGAGCTGTGGGTCTGTGGTGAAGATGGGCAAGGCAGTGGTTTGCCCTGGTGAGGCTGACACCCGTGTGCTGAGCAGCCCTGTACGCACTGCTGCATCTGGAGCCCGAGGCGCAGCCTAGGCGAGGCTTAGCAATAGATATCCCCTGTGTCCTGCCTCTGAAATCTCTGCTTCCCTCTGCTCTGCACTTACCTGCAGGCAAGTACTAACTGCTGCCATCTGAAAGCCCTGCTGCTTCTCCTACCCAAGCAGGGAGCGGGGGGACCCAACACTTTCACTGTGGAGAAGGAAAGTGTTCATCAAGATGCTAAGTGTCCTGCCCGTGTCCTGATGCTGTGACCTCTTTGAAGCCAGTTTTGGCACTTCTCTCTTTCCCCACTTTGACCCAGTCTTGCTCTTCGTCCCAGCACATCCCTTCCCTGGCACTTTTTCTGTCCCCAGGTCCTAGCCCAGCTCCCACTCACCCTGGTGCTGCCAGGCTCCCAGAAAGTCAGGGTCCTGTCCTGCTGAGATGTTTCTACTTAGATATTTTATTTTTTTTTTCTCTCCCACCTTAGCCCTTACATCTCATCATGTTGCCCCTAAATTTGGTTGAGGCTGGTTTTGTGCACCAGCTGCAGTTTCCTTCCCGAAACCATCACTTTCTAGTTTTACTTCCTCATCCCCCATCCCTCAGACTAGACCTATTAGTTCTGCTCTTATTTGTGGTCCAGTTTCTTAAAAATGGAAAGGACCACAGCATCTGTCAGCTGCTTTTCTCCAGCCAAAACTTCCTGGTGAGGGCTTGGCAGGCCCCCCTGAGCTCAGCCGCCTCCTGGGATCGGGACCTGCGGGCTCTGAGCAGCAGTTACAGGTTGTTTTGACCGCTGGGTGCTTACTGGGCTGTGTGGTGGCACAGAGAGCATTTTGCTCTTCATCAGGCGGTGGACTGTAATTTTGTGAGGTCTGGGATGTTTACCTGCTAGGAGTATAGAAACAAATGATGGTCACCTTTCTTAAGGGCTCAGAAATTCATTGGCTTTTAGCTGCTGATGGGACTGGCTGTTTTAAGGGCGTTTTAGCTGTGTTGGGTTGCAGGGGTCTGTGGGCTACATGGAAGTGACTCTGGCCTCTGATTCCCCTTGCACAGGTACGCCTTGCTGAGGAAGTCGAAAGAAAGGCAAGCCCTGGACGGCCTCAATAACTTGAACTACTTTCCAAACGTCACATATGACGCCTTGTATAAGAACATCACTGTTAACCTGACACCGGAGCTGGCTCTGGTGACCGAATATTAAGAGGAGAAAATAACTTTGCTCTGCCCTTCACCAAGAAAGCACCACGCTAGACTTTCTTTTCCAAGGGTTATCGAGGACAAGCAACAATGAAGGATCACAGTATTTTGGAGAATAAGGCTGAAAGTGCACGCACAAATTGCCCTAGCTGTACCAATCCATCCCGATACTCGTGCAGCGAGCTCAGCAGTCTATTTTTTCTGCCACTTGCTTTCTGGGTTTCAGGACAACTGTTCGACCTGCTGCTCTCGTCTCCACATTCCTCCTCCAGCAATCTCTGGCACCAGGACTCGCCTCGGACACGCTTTTTCCTCCGGGAAGTGACTCAGCTGAGAGACTGGCTTCCCGACAGCTAACGTCGGGAGCGATTTGGTCATCAGCTGCCCTGGTGGGAGATCAAACAACTTCTGATACTGTTCTTCTATGTCTGTGCGGTTTTTTAAATGACCTGCTTGAAGTATATACAACAGAATCGCTTCTTAAAGAAGTGTAACTGTAAATACGCTGTGTAAATTGCCCCTTTTTATTTTTCTCCTATGGCTCAAATCCAAGCTAGAGGTTTACATACGGTCACTCATTTTAGTCCTGAATTCTGTAAACACTTGTGTGTGCATCACTGTACTTGTGCAAGGTGTTCCCTTTTAAGCCAGTGAGACTGCTTGCATGATTTAAGCTGTGCATATGCAGAAATGGTCATGGGACAGGGCCCTAAACTTTCCAATGTAGCGGATGAGAAATACAGCCGTGTCATCGCTCATTCCAGAAACCACGGGGGTGGCTTTTTCCAGGAAGAGTGAGGAAATGGGAGTATTTATGGAAAAACTCCCCTTTCTCTCATTTTTGTAACATGATGTGCAAACGAATCCAAAAGCCATGCAGAATAAAATCCCGTGCCTGTTGCAAGTGCGAGCTTGGCAGATTGCTCAAGAGCTCGCATCCACGCTGCTGCGGGACGCGCAGCCCCAGCTCGGCCGCTCCTGGCCACGTGCTGCCCTTGGGATGGGGCAGCCGGCCACACCGCACTGAGCCCGCCCCGCACCGGCAGCACCCTGCCGTCACTCCTATAATGTGACGGTGTGGTTTGGGAGGTTGTTTTATTTTGTATTTATTGTGTAAATCTAGCAGCACAGTGAAGTGCTGTCAGTCAGAGCCCGGCAGTGCACTTGGTTATCGCCGTCGGCACCTGGCAGCGCTTGCACAAGCCCAGCTGGTGGGGCAGGTTGTCGCAGGTTAGTGAGAGAGAGAGAAATGAAGGACGCGTGAATCAAGCTCATGAAAAAATGAGGACTGGGAACCAGAGAGCTTGGTCTGGTGGCCCATCCAACCATCCAAACTGGAGTGCCCCCTCCCTTCTCCCACCTGCCATCCCCTCCTTCCCCACGGCTGCTGTGGGCAGGCTGGGCTCTGGGCTCTCCTCCCCACGGACAGTCAATCCAGTCCTTACGCAGCACCGACACAGTCACTTTTACTGGACCTCTCTGACTTAAAAGTAGATACATTAGGGTTGCTTTTTAATTTGTATTTATACCTAACAAGGGTGGGTACTTAACCTCCGAAGTACTTTAACTTTGTTTTTATTGCGTTGTTTGCCTTCGGTTTCCTTAACTTCTCATGGTTTACATCGTTTTCTCGGTTCCGTGGACGTATGATCCCCATACACATCTGTTGTGGGTGTGACTGGCCAGGGCATTCCCAACCTGCACCCAAAAAATGTTAGTTTAGAAAACATGAGTTCTTGTTGTGTAGATCTTATCGGCCGGTATGAGAGGACAGCGAGCCTGCCCTTGAAAAGCGCTGATAAGTTTGTAACTTAGGTTTAAAGTCTTTGAACTTACACGTGCTTTAAACTCGCTTCCCGAGGGGATTCAACCTGGTTATTTATAGGCAGAGATGAGGATTTGCTTTTTATGGCGCATATAGCAATAAAGACTTTTGCTTCTGAATCTTGATCACATGGACCCTTTTCAGATGCTGAACCCGCGTTGCCCTGCCCCTCTTTTCTTTCATCTTGAGACCTTGCTAGAAATCTGTCTTTGTTTAATGGTGCTTCAAACAAGGAATGTATTTCAAGTAGTCCAAGTTCACTACCCCAGGAATCATGCATGTGTGTGTGAGTAGGTGTTAAACTACCTTAGTCAGGATCCTCAGCCTTCGATGTGTACCTGACACCCGTCGCACCTTGTGTTGAACGAAAAGCTGTTACCTCTGCTCAGAAATGCACTCTACGGTTGGCACAAAAGGGTCCACCCCCCCCAGCAGCATCCCTCTTCATAATTCCTTTGTTCTAATCACATTGAATTAATTTTTCCCTTTTTAAAATGTGGAATATCTGAAAAATGTGCACTGTTAATCTTATCAGCTATGTCAAATACTGTATAGTAAATGTAACTGTTAAAAACATACTGTCAAGCGCATGTGCTGTTACGGTGTAAAAATTCTCGTATTAAGGAGAACTTGTACATATTCTGGCAGCTGAAATTCAACAAGGCCACTCGTTCGCCCCTTCTGTGTCAACACCGTCTGTCAGCCCCGCTGGAGGGCAGGTCCTGTTCGATGCTGATTTCTTTTTTTTTTTCTTTTTTTTAAATGAGCCATGTGGGTTTTATTTGCAAAACTATTTATTGACAGTTAATTATCTGTAAAGCTCTGCTTCTCTAAGGGAGGTACCGTCTGAGCAACAGCCACGCGCTTCAGGTCACTCACCATCAGAAGTGGCTTTAAACTCTAAAGTAGCTTTCCATCATCATGGCTTTTGAGCTTACCGTTATGTTTTTAAGAGGTGTCAGGGGGACATTTTTGCACTGAAGACTAGTGTTTTAAAACACACACACACTTCTCAGCAAAGCAATCCTTTGTGTCATTACATTTATTTACCCATGTGTTTGTACATTTTTGTATTTGTTAATTTATGAATGATTTTTTCAGTAAAAAATACATATTCAAGAACAAAGATCGCAGTGGTTCCTTTTTTTTATAGGAGGTCGGGGTGTGCTTTTTTTATAGGAGGTGAGATCTGTAAGCCCATCGGGGTGAGTGCTTATGAGAGTGTGAGTGGAGAAGGGTGAGCCCTGGATGCTAAAACTGGTTAGACGTTTCTTGTTAGGGCTGGCCAGAAGTCAGCCGAGCGTAGGATGGGGATGCTCCCCAAGCTCTTACTACTCTCTGTATGCTGAAGTCTTTTTTTTCCAAGCATCTGCTTCAGTGTAGTCTGATGGAGGGGCCGGCTGCTTTGGGGGAGGTGGGTTTAGGAAGATACTTGGCTGAAGGTGGTGCAGGGCTCGGAGATGTCGGTGGGGAGGGTTGGTAATTAGATTTCTGATCAACAAACCCAGGCAGACAGACAAGCTTCCTTGCAGCAGCTTTAAAATATCTTTCTCCTGCTCTGCAGCGTACAGGCATGCTAGAATAAATAGCTGCCAGCCCTGGGTTGTTCCAGGCCTTGTCTTTATTTAGCTCTCCATCTTCTGGGAAGCTTCCTCCCACCCATGGCGCTCGGCTGGAGCCTGCGGGGTGTCGGGCTCCTTCCAGCTGCTGCCACCCACCCAGGGGTGACAGCCTCGCCTCCCCTGCGCTTGCAGGAGCGAGGGTGGGAGCCTGTCCCGCTCCTGGCTGTGCACCGGTGGGAGTCCCTGACCTCAGTTTGAGGGGAGTTCCTCCAACGGGCACCCCAGCTGCGGGGGTTCCGTTGCCTGCGTCACCCCTGCAGGGGCTGGGCTGGGCAGGGGCTGGAGGAGATGGATGCAGACGTAGAAATCTGGGGTTGTCCCTATACAGGAAAAACGAGAAGGGGAGGGAAGCCTCCAGCCCGTGTCCCGGGTGTGTGCGTGGGACCAGCTGCAAGAAGAGCTGGGAGCAAAACCCCTTTGCGTGGGCTGTGCTGGGAGGGTGCCAAAGAGAGGAGCCCTGTGAGGGAGCTGCATGGCAGCGCAGATCCAGCATGGCCACCGCTGCAAACCAGCAGCCGCAGAGCCGAGGCTTTCCTCTAAAGCAGCCCACGCCTGCGGGGGAGAGCGCTCCCTGCTCGGGCTGGAAAATAGCTCAGCCTTCTGTGCTGCAAAATCCTTGAGCTTTTCTGCAGAGCGCACAAAAAAACCCCAACCACCAAAGCAGGGTGTTTTCTTCCACTTCTTTCCCCCCTTCATCTCCGTGCGGCACAATAAACCTGCCCGGGGTGGCCTGGGCTGGCAGCTGGAGCCAGGCACATCCCGGGGCACGCAGGGCTGCGGGGCGACCCGAGGTGCCGCCCAGGAGGATGCCCTTCATGGGAGCTGGTGGAAAGGCTGGGCAGGGGCTTGGGGCAGGGGTTTCTCTGCTGTTCACATGTATTTTTATGGCATGCCCCAGCGGGCTGGGAGGTGTGAGCATGGGCACGGACGTGGGCTGGGGAGAGGCAGCGGCGCTGGTCCCTGCGCTGCGGTGACCACGAGGTGGAAGTGGGAGGCTAATGACGCTTTGCAGCTACTCCTTCCCCTTCGGAGCAACTGCTCTAGAAATCAGGTTTTTTCTGAACATCTGATAAATACCACAAAAACCATAATGACCTTTCCCCACCCAAAGATTTGTGCAGCATAAACTTTTCCTGCCAGAGAGGCTCTTTATAGTCACCAGACCAGGGTGGCTGCGCCCGTGTAACTAAAGACAGGGCTAGCAAAATGATGTGGCCCCTCTGGCCATGCAGATGGAGGAGAGTTACTCCGGCCGTAGGTGAAAGGGGCTGGTGAGTGCTGACAGCGTCTGCCCCGGCAGGACAGGGCCAGGCTGTCTGCCCAGTGGCCGGTGGCACAGCCCCGCTGCTGGCATGTGGCATCGGCGTGTCCCCTGGTTTTAGCCGGGCTCCTGCACGAGGTGATACCCCTGGTGACTCTCAGTATGGCTTCAGAGGCTCCTCCAGCACTAGGTAGCCGTTTTTAGGTTAAAAGTTTCTAGTTGCAGCAATTTTCTTCCCCTTTAGGGTTACTAATTTCCTCCCGGGAGCGGGTGGGTTGGGACACAGTGCCGTGAGTCACCAGCCACGCCGGAGCTTATTGCCAACGTGCTGCGGCTCTTGGGTTGACCTCTCTCCCCCTGGCAGGGGGAAAGGTGCTGCTCCCCCACCGGGCACGGCCAGGGGGTCCCGCTGGCCCCCCAAGCCCCTGGGTTTGCTCCTCCGGGCGCGCTCCCCACGGGAAGGACAGGGTGTCCCCAGATATTTATTCTTCCCTTGGGCAAGCAGTAGGACAATATTGACTGTTATTTTAGAAGGGCTCTTTGTAGTCAAGAGGCGAGAGGAGAAGTGAATAGGAGCAGCGGGGTCATGGAGGATTAACTGTGGCTCTCAGGCAGCTGCCCTTAGTAAATCCTGCTGGGGAGGACTTCCTGAAAAACCCCTTTCCTCTGAAAGACTCCTCCAGGTACGCAGCCAAGGGCTGCCGGCAGCCCCCGCTCCTCTCCCACGATCAGTACCTGTAGCTCAGCCCCACAGCTGTGTCTGCTGCGCTGCTGCCTGCCCTCAGCATCTCGTCTCCCACCGCCCTGGGTGCTCCCTTTGCCCATCTTGCCTGCGCCCACCCAGCACCCTGCTGTGCCCCCAGCAGCACCCACTGGAGCAAGGAGCCTCAGTGACATCCCTCCAGGGATTTCGGGCACCCCTGGGCTGTGCCAGCACCCTCCTGAGCCCCCCCAGGAGAGAGAAGAGCCCCCGGCCCCCCAGCCCTGCCCTCCTGCACGGCAGCTTGGCTGCCAGAGAGAGCCAGGCCAGGGCTCCATGACATTCAGCTGGGCTTGCAGGCTGCGCTGTCTGGGGAGCGACGAGCAGGGCCACAAGCACGGGTCTACATCATGGCTCCCAGGCTCTCCAGCACCGCTGACGGTGCTGCGTGCCTGCCGAATTGCTTTTGGATAAGACAACAGCAAAAAGGAAAAAACCCAATAACTCATCTGGTATCACCTGGGTGAAACAAGAGCAGACACTCCCCTGTGAGCAGCGGGGACTCGGGCTGGTCCCTTACCCCCATGACATGGCAGTGCCACCCGCTCCGGCGCTGGCAGGGATGCAGGATGGGTGGGTGGGTGGCTGTGCCACGGTGGTCAAACAGGCAGAGCTGGTCAGTCGGGGATAGCTATGGGATGCCTGGACATCCAGGTGAAAAATCAGCTCCTTAAGCACCATCTCGAGCCGCAGGGACAGCAGGCAGGAGGGCAGTTTCTGAAGGCCATGAACATGGTGGCACGTTCGGGACTCTTGCACAACCGCCTGCGTCACTGGGACTGCCTGCTCACCCGTGTGGCAGATTCCCAGTGAACCTGAATGCTTCCTTGGCCATGAAACTGTGAGTCACCTTGCGAGAAGTGCCTCTCTGCGGGGCCAACGTGAGCCGCGGCAGTGCCGCGTGACCTGCCGGTGGGACCAGGCGGGTCCTCCCTCCCCTGCTCTGCCCCGGGAGGTGTCGGGGATGGGCAGTGCCTCCCCGGGAGCATCAGAGTAAAACCGATGGCCTCAGCACAGGCCGTGCAGCCACAGCTCAGCCCTACTGCAGTTTGCATTTGCCCGTGGGACAGCCTGGGGACCTGGGATGGGGTGTGATGCAGCCACCCCTGGTGCTGCCCAGGAATCACTCCCAGGCACCCAGGCTCCTGCCTCCCTGCTCTCATCCCAGCACTCTGATTGCATTAAAGCAGTTAATGGTGTTATCAGGGTGATGGCCCAGGATCCATCACAGGGTACATGCGTGCGGGGGCCTTTGTTATCAATAACAGTGTCTCCAGCCCATGGCTGAGACCTGATCCCGGAGCCTGAGCCAAGACTTTCATTTGACAAAGCAAATTCATTCATAATTCAGAGCTGCTTCTGTAGCTGGAAACTTTTCATAGGTGACTGAACCTGGAGGTGCCACGGCCCCCGGCAGCCACCCCCAGGGCAGAGGGGATGGAATACGCTGTCTTTAATGGAGCTTATTTCTGTTGGGGTTCAGAGCCCACGTAGAGGGGGTCAGATGAGCCAGGGCTGGGGTTTACAGCAGCTCGATGGCCCGTAATTCTGTCCAGCACTAGGCACAGGTGGAGCTCAGAGCTCTTGGCCGTGGGGGAGCGAGGGGGTTACTTGAATGCAGGTCGGCTTTTTTGCCTGAGTGAGTCCCCACCAAGCTGCTCTCCCTGCTTGACTGCCAGAGGCATTTAATCCCAACAAAAGCAGCCACATGCTCTGCAGAAGGGGGCTGCACCCCCAGCTATGGAGCGTGCCCAGGGTGGCTGGATCTGCTGCCCTCGGTCTCCTGGTCAAACCTCAGTTAGTCGGTCCCTGGGAGCAGGTAAAAAGGCAAAGCTGCAGAGATGCAGCTCAGCCCCAAACCAACTTGCGGGGAGGGGGAGGAGAGCACCCCCAAGCCCCTTCACCCAGCTGCAGCCCTTATTTCAACAGGCTGCGAGTAAGGCAGGTGCTTCAGTGCAACCCAAAATAGGTGCTGAGCAGTGGAGCTGGGGAGAGCAATTAGTGCTTCCACCTTGATGAGGAGCTGTGCCCCACGGGTCCCATCCTGCCCAGAGGGGAGGGGGGCGATGGGGCACAGCCCCACAAGAGCCTGACCTCGTCCCCTCGCCCCGTGCCAGCCGCTCCGGGGCAGGACGCTGGTGGGGCTGAGGGCGTCGCGGTGGGCGGGGGGGGAGCAGGCGGGGGCCGGGCCCCCAGGGAGGCCCAGAGGAGCTCCGGGGAGGGCTCGGGCCATGCTCTGCAAACGGCNCTGGCGGCGGGCGGCGGCAGGCAGGCACCGGGCCCGGGGCTGGGGACACCCCAAGCCCACGTCCCGTCCCCCCACTCCTCCTCCTCCTCCTCAGGCTCGGCTGTGGGGGGTACCCACGCGTGTTTCCCCGCCGACAAACAGGAGAAAAGCCGGCCGGCCTGTGTCTGGCCTCGCAGGGCCCTTTTCCTCGAAGCCCCCGCAGCAAGGCGACTTCAGCTTCCACCCCTTTTTTTCCACGGCAGCCGTGCCAAGCCGTGTCCGGTGCCGTCCCCGCGGGGCTGGGTGCCACGGTGGGCACCCGGCTGGAGCTGCCTGGTGGAAAAGAGTGAGCTTGAAAGGAGGAAAGCAGAGAGGGCCCGTGGAGAAAGGCCTTCGGGGGTGCGAGGGGACGGGACGGGGCTGGGGGCAGCCTGGGGATGAGGGGATGAAGGGAAAGGAAGGCGCCGTGGGGTATTTTCCCGTTCCCAGGAACAAAAGTTTTCAGCCCAGCATCCCCGACATTTGCTGATCAGGGCTGTGGTGCGAGGTGGACAAAATGAAAAATATCTTGGGGAAAAACTGTGTTAAATTCCTGCAACAAGGGGAGAAATCCCAGGTTTTCAGGGGTATTTAAAAATGCAGAGCAAAAGCCAAGCGCAAGTCCTCAAACTCGGATATGATGTTTCATGTTCATGCTATTTTACCCTTCTGTTTAATCCTTTTCTCTATTAATATTTATCAACATAACATTATTCTTCTTTTAAACAAAGTCAAAGCTTTGCTTTAAAGAAAAAAAAAAAAGGTAAAATAAAATTTTTTACAGCTTGGACATTTTTCAGCTCCCCCTTTCCTCCTTCCCTGCCTGTTTTGGCTCAAACTGCAGTCTGAATTTATTGAAATATATTATTTTGTAGAAACATCAGATAAAAGTGCCTAGGTCTAATGCTGTCAGCGTCCTCAAACAGAGAGCTGCAAGGTCTTCCTCACGCCAGGAGATGGACACAGGGAGGTGAAGCCGCTTCTCCTTCACAGGGATGGGCTTAGAAACCCAAGTGCTCTTGCAGCTGCTTTTGCAGCACGGCCCTGGTCCCAGCACCCAGCACTGCTCTCTCGCTGGGGCTCAGCGGGGCTGGATCCCCCACCCTGCTCATCGCACCCACCTTTCGCAGCCCCTGCCTTTGTGTCCCTTCCTCTGCCGCCAGCACGGGCGTGCTCCTTCCTCTGACTTTTGGGGAAGCGCAGCATCCTCCTGGGTGCCTCCAGGAGTTGCCATGGCACTCCTGGCCCTTGGCCCCCCAGCAGAGATCTGGCCAAGCCTAGAAGGGAGCCGAAGTTCCCTGTGCTCTGATGCTTTGTCTGGACAAACCATTTGGCCATCAGAGGGAGAGAGCAGGGAGCTGGGTCCTCTGTGGCCGTAGGGTCTCCGCAGATGGTGTGAGCAGGTTTGTGACGGTCTGGCTGTCTGCCTGCACAGAAGGAGGTTGGGATGTAAGTTGGAACAATTTGGGAAGGCATTTGGAAAAGGAGATGGGTGTTTCTGCACACCCCATGAGTCTATGTTGAGGGTTTTTTCCCCCTGTGGGAAGTTTGCAGGGAATAAAGTACCTCTTGGAAAACCAAGGTGTCTTGAAGGCTTAACTTGCACATCCCTGCTCCCAAACCCTGTGCAAGCCGGTGGCAGTGGCCGCTCCCCTGGAAGCATCTCCTGCCCCGGCTCCGGGAGCACTGGGTCCCGCCAGGTGCAGTTTAGGATGCAGTGAATTTTTAAACCTGATGCTGGACTCCTTTCAAGTACTGTCTCCTCTTGAGACACTGCAGTTTGTGTTTTTCTTAAGTATAGATGAATATCGCAGAGTCTGACAGTGGTTTATGTTGGTGGTTTCCTCCTGCCCTCGCGTATCTATCTTGTGTACGTTAGATGATGTGAATCAGTTCTTTGGGCTTTCATGTTCTTATTTGGTAAACTTAGATTCATGTTTTGGAAAACCCCAGTGCTCTAGCATGGTCTGTGGGTATAAATCTACTTTGAATTAATGCTCATTGCCAACATTCTTCAAACTAGATATTGAATGAGAGAGGTTTTTAGTTAATACGAGAGTCAATTTATGATGACAAAATATCAGTAGATGTCTCGGGGAAAAGACAATCTGCTGAAATGTTTGACTGAAGTCAAGTTAAAAAACAGAATGCCGTTCTTTGTTCAGTGAATTCCCAAAGCCCCGCTCCAGCAGGGTGGGAGGTCGCTTCTCACCAGCCGCCTTTGCCAGCTCCCGGTTGTGTTTCAGGAAGAGGATGGAGACTGATGTTTTCAAACAGCCTTTGGCAGTGAGTGGTAGGGCCCTTCTGAAACTCAGCTGGTCTGTTTTGATGGTGGGTTTGTTTTTTTTTTTTCCCCGGGTTTGGTTTTTTTTTTTGGTCTTTAAGACATCTTGAGTGCAAAATGCAGTTACAGATACGTTGCTTGAGATGAATCTAAAAGTGCAGAGCCTTAAGCACGATGCTGTACTTAACTACCGACTTCCCACACTTTCCTGACGCAAACGCTGAGGGTTGCAATTTGGATGGGCTGTGGCGATGGCAGCACCCAGGCAGGAGCACGAGCACCTTCAGGGTCTGCAGCACCCACCAGCGAATGGCTTGGCCTTGTGAGCTGAAGGTCGCTGAAGCTTTTCTCACCCCTGACGCACGGTGGTTAAACTCACTGAGAGGTTTTGCAGCCTGAGGGGCTGGAGACCCAGCTGCTGCTCAGAAACACCCGGGTCCAGACCTCTGCTCTTTGATGGTTGGACTAGATGATCTTAGAGGTCTTTTCCAGCCTTAATGATTCTGTGTGATTCTGTGTGATTCTGTCTGTCTGTGCCCCATCACTGCATGGCTCGGCCGCTGAGCCCGGGAAGGCAGCTCGTGCTCTGTGAAAACGTCTCCTAGTGCTGACAACCTGTTCGCACACGGGCATTGGACCTCGTTATATTTTCATTCCCAAATAACTTGGCTAGAACGGGAATGCAGGAGTTTCCGTGCTCCTCATTGCTCTCCTCACCCTTGCTCGAGGAGTTGCTCTGCGAGAGCTGGGACAGCCTCGTTAGCTGACAGCGTACGGTGTCTTCCTCTTCCCTTCCCCAGGGCGGAGAGAAGAAGACAACGTACCTGCCTGGTTTTCCTTGGCTCTCGGCCTGAGGCAGTCGTGGGGCTGTGTGTGTGGAGCAGGGAGAGATTTCTTTGGCTGGGTAGGATGTAACAGCCAAAGATACCAGCGTTATCAGTTGCCCTTCTTGATTGCTATAGCAGCCTACAGCTAAAACCATGCTGCTGGCACGAGGGTGCCAGGACTGCTGGCTGCAGGCAGGTCACTCCTGCGTGCCCTCGCTCCCGCTTCCATGCCTTCTGCTGGGGCTGCCAGGGCTCTGTCCCACCTCGGGGTCATCAGCCCCGCTGCAGCGAGCTGAGCTCAGCCTCTCGCAGGAGGCTCTGCTCCCTGCGGGGCACGCGTAGGGATGGAGGGTCCAAGGCCCGCTGAGAAATATGCTCAGGAATTAAACAGCAGCCCCTGTTCAGGCTGGTACAGCCATAGCCATGTGTGTGGTTTCAACACAGGATATGAATGGAAAGGAGGAACCTCAAGCAATCAGATGAAAACCATGTTTTTCTTGGGATAAAAATGATAAATGTGTATCAGAATACTTTTTCAAAACTCTCAAGGCTTGCACTGTACTTTGCACATCAGAGACAAACGAGCGTTCGCAGCCTGAATCGGTGCTGGTCTGAGGGGATCAATAGCATTCAAGAGCAGATTCACACTTCCAGGGCTTGAATTGAAATAGTTAAATCCCTCTCCCTACAGTGCAAGTTTTCTTCCTTGCTTGCCAGCTGTCAGATCTTGTATTATTGTCTGTGTGACATGCCCTTATGAAATAAAGACATTAATAAGTAACAGAAACAATAACTTCTCCTCCTCTGCAGTGACGCTGCTATGAAGGTGGAGCAGAGCTCCTCAGAAAGGACCATAAGTGTCTGCAGGAGGCTGGATGTGCTCTAAGCTTCCAGTGTGAGGTTTTCCATTCAGAATAACCTAACCCATTTCTTACCCAATCGTGTACCCAGAAGAGTGATGGTGGAGCTGGACTTTATATTACTTTTTTTTTTTAAGGGGAAGGTGTGCTCACCCTCAGACCCTTATTCAGGGCAGCCACCTCAGGTGTGCCTTTGCACATGTCCCTGTTGAGCGTGGCTGCCTCTGCTGCTTTTAAGGGATTTCTGTAGTGTATTGAAAGATGACTGGGATCAAATTGCTGGCAGCTTTCGTTATAGTTTGGGTATTTGTGTGCTGAATCTCTGCACCAGACCAAAAATGAAACGGATAAGGCAGGGTGGCACTGGGGTGAGTTCTGTCCGGGCACTGTGACCCTGGTTTCTGTCCAAGCCTCTGCGCAGGGTCCTGAGCCAGCTCTCTCTGATGGTGAGGCGATGTGCTGCCGTATGCTTGGACCATCCCGGGGAGAGAGGTCCGGAGCAAAGGCTGGGGGTTAGCTGCCACAGCGGTAGTTGCTGTGTAGATCAGGGCACATCAGCATCTCAGCCGTGCAGTTAAACTGCAGGATGCTGGAGGAGGGCAGAAAGCTCGTGTGGGACTGGCAGGACTGTCTCTGGGAGGGAGAGATTGTCCCCAAGGCTGTAACAGGCATAACTCAGCTAAGAGCAAGTTACAAACATGAAATGCCTGAGTTAGAGGCTTGATTTTTCTATAATTTTTTTTCCCCATCCTCCTCGGGCAGGGAGGTCCCTTGCCAGGGGCTGAACAGTCACAGGGTGATGGCTTTGCATGGGGCATGGAGCCAGGTCCCTTCGCTGTGGGGTGCTGCGGGAAGTGGGCACCGAGCAGAGACCACTCGCCCGTCTGTGGGTTGGAGCGCTCAGTGTGAGCACCGTGGTGTGGAGTTAGTTGGGCTAAACCAGCGTGGTTTCATCCGACAGGCTTAGTGCTGTACAGCTCTGGAAATGCCCCGGGTAAGCCCTGTGGCTCCGTGTGCCAAGGAGGATGAGAAATTGCTCCCTCGGACACTACTGAGGTGGTGTGAGAAGAGCAGAGGGTCGGGTCTGGTCGCAGCAAGCGGCGTGGGGCTGCTCGTTTCCACATGGTGCTTGTCGCCCTCGCAGCCTCGCCAGCAGAAACGCCGATCTCTGCCTGGAACAGGTCTGCTGCAGCAACCAAACCTTTCAGCAGCACCGTGGTCCCCACCACCCCGATCACCATCGAGCCGAGCCCATAGTGGCCTCTCCCACCCAGAAGTCATCCCTCCTTGAAACGTGGAAGTCGTTCGCTTGTGGAAACCGACATGTGAATATGCTGGGGGCGGTGGGTTGGGCTGCGTTCGTGCTGGTGCGATGGCCGTGCAATGGCAGGTGCCGGATGGCCCATGTGCCACCGTGCCATGTGCCAGCAATGCTCATTGCTGCTTCTCTGTGGGGAGAGGAGGGACATTTGCTGGAAGTTTGGAGGATGTTTGTGGGGTTTTTTTTAACCAACCTGGTGTGTTGGGTTTTTTTTAACCAGGAGTCCAAAAGTGGGTAGAAGTGAGAGCCAAGAGAGCCACTGAATATCAAAATGCTGATGTATCAGGTGGAGATGTCCATAGAGTCAAGGCATCACACTCTGCATTTAAAACAACACGAGCATCGATATGTTTTCACTCTTCGTCTCAAGTAGAGCTGGGTACCCGACGCTGTCTGGCAATGATGGAGAAAACTGCAGCAGTCCACCAAAGACTGGACACATCTATGAGGAGGTCAGGAAAGCTGAGCAGGTTCGATGCCAGCCCAGCCCGTGCTGACCGCAGGTCAGTGCCGGGGCCGGGGGGACTGCGCAGCTGCTCTCCTGCTCTCCCCCCTGGGCTGGGGCTGCAGGCTGATGGCGCAGCGGGATGCTGCAGATAACAACTCCCAAGTGGCTTTGTCCCTTCCCAGGTGGGAGATGTGCACCAGCGGGGTCAGAGCAGAGCTGTGGCCCAGGGAGGACGCGGGAACCTCTGCCCCCAGGCTCTGATGGGGAACACGGCTCTCGGGTATCATTGCTTGTGGGATTAGTGTGGTCTAACACATGCAGATTTTTTAAACATTAGCAGCTTTTCTAAGGCAGAGCAGCATGTGGGTGAGCTGGGGAGTCTCCCTTGTTCCCACTGGTGGGAATCTGCCTTTTTCCTCTTCTCCCTCTCTGCCCGGAGCTGGCCCGCTGCAAAGGAGCCGAGCGTGGCAATAGATGGCACTGCTGGGACGGGCTGGAGCTCTGCCCTCTGTGCCATGGCCCGAAGGGCACCGCTCTGCCCGGCGCTGAGCGGGGCTGGCTCCCGGAGTGCATGGCCGCATCAGTCCGGGCTTGGAGTCCGAGCTGCGTATGCATAAATTGGGCAAATCTGGGGCAAAGTGGCTGCAGCAAGACTTTGTATTCTTAGCCGAATTTCTGCTGCAGCAAGACTTTATGTTAGCACCTGAATTTCTGCTTCTGTTTCCACGCAGCGCAGAAGGAGGCTGCCAGCATCAAAGAGCATCTCTGGAAACTTCTGTCTGTGAAAAGCCAGAGCAGCAAAGCAGCTGGGAGCTGCCCAGAGGAGCTGGGAGCAGGAGGGGAGCTGTGGGGCAGAGCCACAGCTCTGGGCCATGCAGGTAGATCTGCTCGGCCGGACAGAGGTGAACATGAGTCCTCTCTTGATGCTTGGTGCCACCGGGTTCAGGTGCAGCCTCTCCCCGAGCAGCCGCTGGTGGCTGCAAAACCCTCTTTCGCTTTCACCTCACTGGGTTATGGTCACCAGGCTGTTTTAACCCAAATATTCCTTTAGTTTTCATTGAAATACTCTGGTTTATGTGCTTTGAGGCGCACAAAACCCATGGAAGAGATCCTCGGCCACTGCGAGCTGTTGAAGCAGGTTGGGGCAGAGCAGCCCAGGATCCGTGCACGGACCTGCGCCTCGCCGTAGACCGTGCAGGTAAGTGCTGGTTTCACGGTGCTGGGCTCTCAAGACTCAGCAGCTTGGGATAAAAATCCAGGGATTTCAAAATAATGAGTGCTGGGTGCTTTTGATTTACTTCCTGAGCAGCGGAAGTTTATTTTGGGCTGGAATCCGTTTTGTGGAAGGTAGTGCTCACACCAGGGCTGAGGTTCTCACTGTGCTGCCCTGGCCTAGGCCAGATCCGTACCCCACAAACCAGCTGAGAAGCTCCATGGAGCCAGAGATCCGGGGAAGGAGGGAGAGGACTGTTGCCTGCAGTGTCATTAGGAAGAAAGCAATTAAACCCTTTGAAATCATCTGCGCTCTGGTTATCCGCCTTCATAACATCCCTAATTGCCGGGGAGAACCTGCTTTAAGACAGGCACTGAGGCAGATTGATTCTGCGTCGCGTTGGCTCCCCAGCACTTTGTTCTTTTTTTCGGCTCGACCTCAGCAAATGCATCTTCCCCGACGGCTCTGCGGCACAGGGGACCGAAACGCACTCTCATCACCAGGCAGGCTTGCTCGGCTCATTCGCAGCCCTGGCAGTTTGCTGGGTGTAATCTACAGAAAGATGAAAGCCGCTTTATTCTTTCTAACGCATGACCAAGTCAGCTTGCTTCAAACATGCATAATTAAAGGCCCACGTGCATTTGTAAATGCCTACATTTTAATTAAAAAGCAACCCCCTCCTTGAAAATTTAGGCAGCTGAAGTGGCACTGTGCTTACCAAAAGAGAATGAATTATTTATATGATCTGCTCTGCTCTTTAAATTACTTGGGTTTAATGTACTGCATAGGCACTCTGTATCGATAACAGCGCTATCTTGCTTCCACTTAATCATCGCAATTTTATTTATTTATTTATTAACAAGAACAAAAATACCCAACGCTGGCCGATCTGATACTTCTCTGCTGCGCCGCTGACGAGCTCCATTTCCTCCCAGCCTTATGTCGCAACAATCGTGTTTGTGCTGTACAGGGGCTGTTTCACAGCCTGCCGTAGTGCTTGGTGCTGCGTGTGAAAAGGGACGCTGCCCTTTGTCATCGTGGGAGTGCGGGTGCTGATTTGCGTTTTGCTCTTTGTGCTTTATCGGGGTTCTCCTGGTTCCAGTTCATCTGCTCACTGTTTTAATAACTCTGACTCTTCTCAGGTGGGATTATTTTTTTTAGGGTAATGTAGGCCCTGTGGTTTTTTGGCTTCTCCTGTCTCTCCTAAAGTATCCTGCAGCCATGGCGGCAGTTCAAGGTGAATTAGAAGAAGCAGCTACAAGCAGAGGATGCTGCAAAGCCGATACGTGGATGTAGCCAGGGGATGCTGGACGACACAGCTGTTCTGGGCTGGTGCACCTCTTCTGCATAGTTTGGTTACCAGTAACTCTGCACTTTACTTTCCTAGAATTGAATTTCCCAGAAAAGAAAACTTTTGGACAACTTAGGAGACTGTTCAAGGGGACTGGGTTCCTCAAGCGGATGTGCTGCCCTGTGCCCGTGGTTTGTGCAGCCACCGCACCGCACGCACGGTCGTGTCGCTGCACACAGAGCTGATGTGGGTGCAAGGTAAAGAGGTTTGTACAACAGTTTTCAAGGGAAAAAGTGAGAGGTAAGAGTCATCAGCTCCCGGGAAGTGTAACTCATGCCCTGCTTTCCCCATAGCAGCTGTAGAGGTCTTCCAGCCTCTCTTCTGCATCCTGGGTACAGCACGGGTGCAGCTTGTCCCTTTCCCAGCTCATCTAACCCATAAATTGTCCTTTTCGGTGTGCAGCTATCCGCCCGCACTCGCTGCACAGTGTGAGCACGGTGCTGCCGGGACCGCTCAGCCCTGGTTTTGTGGCATCACTGCACAGATTTAAGGAGCGTTTTTTGCCAGCGGAGGGGCAGCGCTGTCCCCGCTGAGCTCCGTCTCCCCCAGCTGGGTCACAGACCTAGAATTCCTGGCTGCGTGTTGAGGGCAGTTTGGATCTGACTTTGATACAAAGCAGAAGGTTTTTGATAGAGCTGGGTAGAAGCAAACTTTGGGGCTTTGATTTAATTTATTTTTCCTTCCCATTTGGAATTAGACTGCAAAGTTACCAAAGTTATTTCAGATAAGGTCAGTCACTACTTTCTTGTGATAATTTAAAAATATTTCATTTCAATTTTGACACCCCCCCTTCGTTTTCTCTCTGTTTCAGTTATCAGTTGTTGGGTTTTTTACATTTGCAATTCAGATCAGTTGGGGTTCTCGCTGCCCTGTTGCTCAGCAGCCTCCCGGCGGGATCGCTGTGTCGGTGTTAATGTGGTACCACACCCCGTTAGTAACTGCACGCCGTGCAGGCGCACAGGGATGCTGTGAGCAATCTCCTGACTTCTTTTCCGCGGTCTCTTAGTAAGCAAAGGAGTTTTGACTCTTGGTAAGATGCTGTTAATTCCAGAACAGGCAAGACTGTTTAGCAGAAGCAGCTTAGAAAACCAGGAATTGATGGGCTGCCGGAAAGGTGTTATTGCATTACAGCCATTTCTAAGTGCCGGGTCGTGTTTGGTAGATTAATAGCAGGTTTTGCTAGTTTAAGGTAAAAGGACATCAGCTGGGAGGAAATGGAGCAGAGAGACCTGCGAATGCTGCTGCTGCGGACACTGAGCTTCCAGGCTGCTGTGGCCATGGAAAGGCAAGCTGAAAATTGCTGAGTATGCAAAGTGAGGTGGTTTCAGGGGTGACACTCAAAACCTTAGCTGCCTTCTGAAATACTAGGCCTAATTCCGGTCACCGCAATCAAGAAGACTCTGGTTGCTGTAAATGGCTGCTGAGGCGTGTGTAAGACCAGTGTGTAATTGTAATGCACATGTGAGGTTCTCGTAGAAAAATCACAGCTATGTACGGCAGGAAGGGACATGAAGACGTACCCGAATCCATCCTCCTGTACCGAGCCAAGATCAACATGTCTAGACCATCCCTGACAGATGCTCAAGCACCTTTTTCTTGAAAGTCTTAATGATGTCCCCACCCTCCAGTCTCCTTGGGCAATCTACTCCAGGGCTTTACGGTACTTCTGCTTTGAAAGTTTTTCCCAACAGCCATCCTAGCTCTCCCATCCTATTATTTTTTGTCTGATTCCCAGCAGATATGGAAAGCAAGTCATTGCTCTCTTCTACAGGAACCTTTTATGAACAGAAAACTGTTACCCCATCTCCGCTCTGCCTTCTGTTTTCATGAGTTAATTGACCCATTTCCCTCCACCTCTCCTTAGAGGCCGTTTTCTACATCTCTGGTCACTCCTGTGGCTGTCCTCTGGGCTCTGGCCAGTTGGGGCCTGTCTCTCTTGATGAACAGTGCCCAAACTTGGACGCAGGACTCCAGCCGAGGCTTTAGTGACGGGGAAGGGAAGGTTTACTTCACGTGTCTCACATACAGCTTTTCTGTTTATGAATTTCAGCATGATAGCTGCAAAAGAAAGCAAACAATGTCCTGGTGGCTCTTGAGATTTGGGCACGGTGGAGATGAGGACCATATAAGTACATAGATGGATGCATGGATGAAATGCAGACTTTCACCAGTCAGACACAAGACACGGAGCTTGGGGAAGTGGCAGCGCGAGGGGCAGACTGCTGCTAGCGTGTGTGCGAGCCTCAGGCCTGCCCCGGTGAGGACCAGCGGTGGGGGTGGAAGGAGGGGCTCATCCCCATCCCACCGGGATGCACCCCGTGAGCACCCTGCCCACATCAGGAGCCATGCGGTTGTCCCCGCTGGGGACGCACCAGGTGGGTTTCACCATGATGGTGGCTCCCAGTCCCTGTGGGCTCCATGAGCTGAAAGGGTCTGAGCCTTTCTGCTGCTAGACTTGGCCTCCAGCACTTGTATCTGTAAGCATATTTATTTAAGCTGTTCTCATTTGCTTTTCACTTCTGGAGGAAAAAGCTTTCCGTGAAAAGACGAGTTGCACCTTTTTTTTCCTCCCCTTCAGCCTAAGTGTTAGGCAGGAGGCTGGTGAGTGAAGCAAAGTTGGGCTCTGCAGAGGATGGCAGGGAGGCGTTCGGAGGAGCCCGTGGTGGTGGCTGGAATTCCTGTTGCCATAACAACCCAATGCAGGCCTTAAATATAGAACCGGTTTTACCCCATAGCCCCGCTCTGTCCTTTCTTCTGTAACACGGGAACAAATGGGCTTTGCTTCCTTCTTGCTGCAACCTGTTAGAGTCCAAAAGGTCAGAAATGAGGCCAACTCTACAGCAATGTACACCCTGGTAGGTGCCATGTGTGCGGTCAAGAGACCCACTAATAACGGGTTTGATGGCCCTGCTCCATTCAGAGGTTCAGTGTGTGGGCTCCAAATGCTGGTTTAGCTCAGTGAAAATCCTTGGACAGGTTGGACTGAAAGAAAAAATCCCCTGGCACGAGTGGAAAACATTTAACTGCTGAAGCAGCTGCTTCCCTGCTGCAGCTTTGGCCATGGCGGGCGGGAGGGGACCGTCGCTACTTTGGGGCTGGGCGAGAGGTAGAGCTGGGCAGGGACGGGGACAAACCACACCAGAGCATCACATCAGGCTTACTCTGCGCAGGGACTTCTTGTAATTTTTCAAAGGAAAGCTCCGCTGAAGGAGCTACCCTGGGGTTTTTTCCTTCACAAATGCCGTCCAAAGGACTGTCCCCTCTGGGTCTCCCTTGCCGTGTCCCTGCTGCTGTCCCATTCCCATGAGCACTGAGAGGCTGCAGAGGATCGATGGCCACGCACCTGTGTCAAGCACGATCTGGCTGCACCAGGGACAGACCAAACAGCCGGGACATGTCATTATTATCTTTCAGGAACTTAAACACAGCAGATTCCTCCATGCAGACAACACCAAGAAAGATTTCTAGAAGGGAGGAGAAAGGCTCAGTGCCGCAGGGTGCCGTGGGGAGCAAGGGTGAGCAGGCGTGTTGGACAGCCACGTGCAGGCAGCAGCATCAAGCGGTGAGCGTGCAGCGAGTTCGCAGAGCACAGCTCTCCTCCCCAGTGCCCTCCCGGTGATGGTGATGCTAACGAACCCCACTGAAGTCCCTTAGCTTGGGAGAAAGATCATGACATAGAAAAGTCACTGTATGCCTTTGCTATCTCCAGTATATGATTACACAGCAAAAGCATCTGTTAAATTTACGTTTCTTCCTCAGCAAACTGTTTAGATGCTTTTAGAAATACATGCTTATATTTTTCATTAAATATTGGGTTTTATACCATAGATGAGTAGGAGTCCTAAACTGCAGGAATTATGTACTGGTGCAATATAGTGGGAGAGCTCCCAGGATCCTGACTCCACTGTAGTGCTGGTTTCATTCTGTTAGTTTAGTTAGTGTAATTTCATTCTCTTTGTTTATTATATTAGAAGGATATTTGGATTGCAAAATCAAGCAGCTGATTGATACGGAATGCTAAAATTAAGGTTTTCCCATAAAATCCTAATCACTCTCCCTTGTTCATCTGCAGAGAGGTGCAACCTGCAAATGTCAGATGAATCCCTTATTTTTTTCTTCTCCAACAACACTCTCATCCCTGTTAATGTTGTGTACTTTTCCCCTGATCTGGTCATTGAAAATAGCTAATTTTCCTGAGGTTGCCTTTGATTCCTACTAGAGACCAACAAATGCCATGGAAAATTCCAACCTGAGCAGTTTTAATTTTGGCAAAGTTACAAGTAACTGAATACAGAATAACTTGGGTGGGTGAAACAGGTATCTTCCAAATGCAGCCCTAGAAGGAGGCTCTTCTGAATTGACTGTTTTATCATTTTAGATTTATTTTCCTCCTGTTGAACTCTTCTGAATTGGAGTTGAAAGACATCAGGTCACAAATCTCAGGGTTTAACAAGAAAAGATACTGCTTTGGGATGTCACAGCCAGAAAAGGACGTCAGGGTTCAATATGAACTGAAAATTGAGTAAAACAGCAAGGGCTTGCCTTCCATCAGCTGGTCATCTTCTTCCACTTCTCTGTATGTTTGTCAAGAATTGTTACGGTGCTGCTTTTTAACCCAACTAATGTATTGACTAGTCCATTGGGATGAAGAACTGTAGAAAAAATTGCACTCAAAAAATACCATTGCTGTACGTCAGCTTCGTGGCTGTGCATCTGCAGCTTTGACGCTGAGCGTCTGAGGTGCTCGGGGACTCCAGCGTGCTGTATGGTCATGTTGAGTAACTAAACACTCGCTCAAAGAGAACTGCATCCTGGAGGCATATTTCAAGGGAAAACATAACTGTCAGAATCTATAGGATGTAACTCGCAATTAAGTTTGCACATTCATCCATTTTCTTGCAAATCCTTGGGTAGATGGGCACTAAATATAGCTAATGGACTCATGAGCTCAAGTACACACAACGCTGTGCTTTTATTTCTACAGAGTGAGCCCCAGGGTCTGGGCAGAGGGTTGATGTTCCTTGACAGCAACATAACAAGTGAGAACTGGAGGGAAGATGCTCTGGAGTGACTCAGCACCACCGCTGTACGTATAAAGTGCCTTGGTGCAATATTTAGCTGCTGGAAAAAAGTCCTGTTGAAGTTTAGGCTCCCAACCCAAGCAGCGGTGGCCCAGAAGACCTGCACACAGCACGGCTGGGCAGGAGATGCTCAGATGGGTGTTTAAAAGGTTCTGCTGTGCTTGTATTGGTGTTTCCCAAGGGCCGGAGCTGCTGCGCACAACCAGCCTGGCTGAGAGCAGCTATGGTGCCTTCTCACAGCACCGAGGGGCTGCTGCCCTGTGCAGCTTTCCCCTGACAGACCGTTTATGTTTGAAGTAGGGAAGAGGAGGAGGCAGCTGATTTTATGGCCCTTTATTCCAGACCTGGGCAGACCTATTTCCCTCTGAGAGCCAAGCAGGACTTTCCAGTGCCGTTGGTAAGCCTGGTGGTACCTAGCGCGAAGGCACTGACTGACTAGGGCTTGCTTTGCCTGTAGTTACTGATGCTTGTGTGTGCCTTCCTGTAAGGCACTGGGTGGAAAGTACATCTCCCCCCAGGCTGCAGCTTTCCAGCTGCTCAGTGCCAAGACACCCTCCTGCTCTCTTTTGGGGGTGCTCCTGCAGGGTCTGGAAAGAATGCATTTAAACCTGGAAACTGTGAGCAGGCCAATGGATTTGCTTGTATCTACAAAGTCACCCCCCCTAAAATGTGCTTTAGTCCATACTAGGGCTGGAGCATCACATTTCTCCTGATCAAGCAAATGGTTGGGAGACTCAGTCTCAGGTTGCACTGCAAAGGCTTGTAAAGCAAACCACTGAAGTTCCTGGGACGGCTCCCCAGACATTGCTGCTTGTTTGTGCTTGTTTGTATCCTAATTAATCTTTTTCCACAGGGAAAAAAAAAACCTTGTTTCAGTCAATTTCTTGCAAAATTGAACTGGTCTTTCTTGGTTTACTAAATTAAAATGCAAGAAGACGGATGCTTTAAGAATAGATACTTTGAGACCTGCTGTTCACATTCCTGATTCTGACTCTACAGCAAGACAGCGGGTGCACAGCCTCCCTGCACGCACGTCGGTGCGTGATGAAGCCAGGTTCTTCGGTACGCAAGAAAGAGACACGGAGGGACAGTGTTTCGAATGTCACATGCTCAGCGGTCTGGGACTGCCAGGGAAGTCGTACCTGTGCAACATTACTTCAGGTCTTTGCATGGCTGGAGTAGGACACACTCCTTAACTTAAAGGACCCCCTACAGGGACCCATCAGTGGCCAGTGTCATCTCAGCAGCCATAGAGAAGAGGTGGAGAAGGCTGCTAGCACCCGGCGCTGGGGAAGCGGAACAGCTGAGCTATCCTCAAGTTACTGTTAAGGAAGCTTCAAGCAAATCTAGTTTTTATTACCGAATAAAATACCTACATTTATTACCCAGAAGGAACTATGCAAGCTCACAAATTGTGCTTTTTACAATGCATCTTTATTGAATTCCCTTGGCTGCAGGGTTCCTGGGGGCTGTTGGCTGCTTTAAGTGGAAAAGCAGCTGCTGGGACCCTGGGCATTTGCTCTCAGAGGTGGCACGTTCCCTGCAGCCCCCAGCCCCTGGCATTCATTCAGCCCACATCAACCTCCGAACTGCTGCCATCCATTTCCATTCCTCCTGTCCTCTGAAAGCAGGGTTCAGGAGAGCAAAGACCGGGGCAGGAAGGGTTTGTGCAGCCACATGTGGCACCCAAAAGTCAATTCACATTTTACCAGGACATTTTCCACAGAAAGGAGAAAAACACCAATGCAGAACAAATAGCTTTGGTCTAGGAATGAATCGTAGCTGCTTTATGGAGCTTAAGATCTATTGAAATGATACTGGTGTTGTCCTTGGTAATAAGAAGAGCTGAATTGCTACTTGGCTTCCCTAAGCTTCCCCTGCACAGCCCTTCCCGTATGAAAGGAATTGGTGTGGGCCAGGCAGGCAAAGGTCACCCGCACACACCACACGCTGGGCTTGAGGAGGAGGCTTTGATGTGTTGCTGAGCACAGGTATTTAATTAACCTCCTCTATTGATTTTGATGGAGAACCACCTTCACTTTTTATGTGCAAGAGAAAAAGAGACTGTCTGAAGAGCAGCCATCTGTAAGATGGCCAAGCGAGTGCTGGGATGGGCTCGGGTCACTCGCCTCTGGTCTTCCAGTGCGAGACTGTGGTTGACCTTTGTGAACATGCCAGGAAATAGAGACAGGGTGAGGGAGTTGAAGAAAACTGGAGAGAACGTCTCCAGAAGCCTTATGTGACCCCAGCAGGCAGGGTGGTACGAGAGGTGTGTGAGCGGTGGAGAAACTCCCCTCTCCTTCCAGCAAGTGAGCAATGGCCTCCGAGCAGAGACAGCACGTGCAGAGGACCTGCTCTGTGTTGGGATTGAAGGGAAGAGGGAAGGTGGACATCTCCCAGCGTCAGCTGCCAGGGCAGAGGGTGTCAGTGCTTCCAGGGGTGGTGATGCCCAAGGCAGAGGTGTGAGTGGCCACCCCTCAGCAGCCTTACACAGCTCCCAAGGGCCAGTGGCTGCCCGGGGCTATGGCTGGGTGCTCTGCCTTGTTCTGCATCCCATCAGGAGCGAGGAGGTAGGTTGAAAATGTGGGCTAAGCTCAAACTTGAAAGGCCATCAAAGGATTTTGGAGAACGATTATGAAATATTGAAATGGCTGCTTGCTCTTCAAACACGACGGTGGGTGAGAAGTTTGGGAGTTTGCTGGGATTTCCTGATTTACTGGGGCGTAACTGCTTGAACTGAGGGCCTTTTAAATTTTGCATTACGTTGGCTGGGTTGTTAATATTTAATGTATGGAAAAAGACAAAGGTAGGTAGCTGACAACTCTCTTAAAATAAAAATCTCTATTATGATAATCCTGAGGAATCTTTGCTGTTGTTAGGACTTCGGTTACTGTAACGGCAGAACATAAATGCTAGGAGCAGGGAGGGAAACCTTGCTGTGCCAGGAACCATGCGAACGGGGGGGTCAGAAGCTGTCTGAAAGACAGAGAGGACATGGGGACAGGAGTTTGTCCCCAGTTAGTGAAGGCTGTGACCGTGTCAATCCCTCACGTCTCATCACTGCACTTAAACCAGCCCTCGCGGGGCTGAGGACTCACAGCCCTGGGCTGGGTGCTCCTGCCCCATGGGTGCGACGTCCTCTGCAGGGCACCTCTGGCTGCCCTGCTGCTGCACAGAGCAGGAAAGCTTCCCAGGTTTGAGGGTCACGATGCTTTTTAACCTGGGGCCTTTTCTCCCCTTCCCTTCAGACCCTTGCCCTTCCCAGCCAGCGGAGATTTGAAGAGCAGGCGGGTGGGAGCGCCCAGGACTGCTGCTCCCCCAGGCACTCTCCACCTGCGCAAAGCTGCAGGAGCTTAGCCAGACAGCGTCTTTTCGTCTGCTTAAAACCAGGTGACAATAATTTCTGTCTTCCACAGTGGACCTGAGTTCTGCTGTATCCCCCTCCAGAGCTGGCAGGAGCACAGGCAGGGATTTCAAAGGCCTCCCTGCCAGATCCTCTGCCCTTTCCACAGAAGCAGCCTAACGTGCTTCACAGAAAAGCTGCATTGCAACAGCTTTTTGCAGAAAATAAAGCACTCTCCAGAACTCTTAATTCTGTGTTATCATGAGGAGTTTGGACAGAAAAATGCTTTTTAGAGCACTCCAATGCTAGGAGTTCAGAGATGATAGTAAATCTCCATTTCTAAGCCGTTGACCCTTTTAGATGTTTTGTCACACTGGAAAAGGAGTCTCAACAGGGCAGGGATGGTTGGGTCAGACATTGCAGTAAAAAATTTGCTGCAAGGCTGTTGGGAATTTTGGTGTCTAAGTCCAAAGCAGTTGGGGAAAGGAGGTGGATTTGAGCCTCTTTGTGCTGAAGGACTTGAGCAGGCGTCTCTGCTCTCTGGACAAGTGCTCATTGCTGGGGTATTTCTAAAAAAATTAAAAATCTGCTTTCTCCCACCTTTTCCAGCTGCACCTTTGAAAAACAAAGTGACCAGTCAATGCACTGAAAGATGCAGCACATGAAACTGCCTTTAGGAGAGGGTCTCAGGCTGCAAATCCTAAGGGGAAGGAGAAATGTCCCTGGCACCTTCAGAGAGGGACCATCCAAGCATCCAAAAAATGTGATCTTAAGATGGCTCCATCCTCCAGTTTTCCTCCTGGTCAGCTCCAGATAACTCCTTGCTCCATTGCTGGCTCTTGCCAGTCCTGCTCTACCGCTCTGCGCTCCCCATGGGCACGGTGCAATAGCCTGGTGCCAAAATCCAGCCCTGCAGCACTCTCCGAGCTGGGCGCTGCGGCAATGCCCGCTCTGCTCTCAGCATCCTCTGCTCCTACTGAGATCAAGGAAGCAGAGCTGCACTTTCGGTAGGTTACTGCAGTGTTTTCATTTTGTACAATTACATCCAATTTGTTCTTTTTGGTTAGCTGGTGCTGGGTGTTATTCCCCTGCAGAACTCGTGCGTACAGCAAAAAGGGCATGTTTAGAAGAGCTCATTAAAATTCATGGGCAGTAGTGCTGTCCCACGTGAAGAAGTTTAATCCGAGACAGCCTTCAAGAAAGGCTTATTGCAGCCTTCTGCATCACCCACAAACACTTTGGGGAAAAACAGGGAAGGAGAACAGAGTGTTAGATAAGCTGCTTTAAAATGATCTTCATAATCCTGCAAATTAAAATGTATTTTATTAAATACATGTTAGAGATGCAAAATAGCCCAAGAAAGCCTGGAACTGACCCTTCCCAGAGACAGTTGATGCTGTTGCTGCAGCTATGACTGGATGTCACTGAAACCAAAGCTCTCCCCCTCCAAGGAGCCAGACCCATCGGTGGCACAAGATGCCCAGCCTTTCCCACAGGACTTGCCCCCAGGGGAGCTAGGCCCCCTTAGTACTAGAAATAACATTAAATAGTTGCTTGAAATTAGATTTTACACCCCCCCCATCACTTCACAGCCATTGGCATGAGGCTTCCTGACCCCAAAGCAGCTCCAGCTTTTACTGTTGTTGAAAGGCACAAAGGAGGGGAGAAGGAAGAGTGTGTTTACTCAAGGCTTAGCGCAACTGAGATCAGGGAATGGCCAAGAAGGGATGGGTTCATGCAAGTTTTTAAAATCCTGCCTATTTTCTGTCAGTTCCTCATAAAAGATAAGCAACAAAACCCTTCAACTGTTGGGTACCGCCACCAGCCTTATTCTCACCGAGATGTGCAACTCTCGTAAAAGCTTCTGCCACTGATGGCAGGAACCTCTGACAAACGTGCTCCCCGTCAGCTGCAGTAACAGGGACAAGGCAAACAGTCTTGGTAGGAATCACTAAAGGATATCTCCTAAGATTTAAAGTACATTTAGCTGCTCATTCATCCCTGCCCCATGCAGCTTTTGGCAGGTCGCTTTAATCCTTCTCTGTCTCAATTTCCCTCCATCTGAAAGGGGATGTTATGGTACTTTCCTCCCAGGAACCATCTGAAATTGCTCTCAGACTGCAGAGTCCTTTTAGGATCCACACATGCAAGAGCAGAGCAATTCTTACGCTCGTTATCCTGAGAAAACTCACCACGCTTCAGGACATTCAAGCAATGGCGTTTTTCCAGCATCAGACCCCGAAGTAGATTTTATCCGTTGGCTGAGTTATCTGTTTGCTTTGCCTCTAAGGCTGAGCCCTCAGCCTGTGTTTGTTAAAGGGGAGCTGGGCAAGAGAAGCCAGGGGTGGCAATCGGGTGGCTGTGGGGGCAGGAGTGAATCCTGGCAGGAACACACTTTAGGTCACAGCTACCTGTTGCCACCTCCCCACATCAAGGGACCGTGTCCCCAGGCTCAAGTGGAAGCTGTTTAGGGAGGGGACCTGACTTTTCCTCCTCTACTGTGAGGATGCTGTGAGCAGTCACATCCTGGAGTACCCTCCGGAGCCCCGGCTCCTCTGCAACATCACTTGTGTTTGTGTCAACTGCACAGGGAAGATGCTGCCAGGGGCTGGAACGGGGGAGCTCTTTAGCAGACCCAACTGCTAGCTATACTGCTTGGAGTCTTGTTGCCAAAAGCCTTTCCTGAAACAGCTGAGCCGGCATATTCTCTATTAGGAGAAGGTGGACTCTTTGCTACCCCGCTGCTCTTTCCCAGCACTCCTGCCCTCTGTAGCAGGCGAGGGCTCCCCACTGCCTGTGGTGACACACTTCGAGCAGGCTGTTTCTCCAAATCAGACTGGGTAACGCAGCCAGGCTTCCTCCAACCCAGGGACAGAAACAGCACCCATCGCCTCTGAATCGGAGACTTGTGTGGAATGCGCAGGGCTGGTGGCAAACATGGCAGGGTCAACAGTATCTATCTAGTTCCCGTTACACCTCTGTTTGTGTCTTCTCTTCAGAACTGGGACTTCACCTTGTCGGCAGCTGCCCCATCGCGTCAGCAGCCCCTCGCGTGGCTGTGAGAGGGGTTTTCCCCACATGCGGGCTCCCCCCATGGCTGGGATCCCTCTGGCAGCTGGGGGAGGCAGCCAGGCTGAGGGATCCCAGCCATGCGGGGAGCTTAGGGAGGGCAAGCAGGGCCTCCTGCCCATGAATTCCTGGGAATGGTACTGCATCTAGGTCCTGGAGCCTCCCTCTCCCCAAAGACTGCCCAGTCTGCCTGCAGTCAGCACGGGACTGGTGTGCTGCAGACCCCAAAGGGTGTGAAGGGCTGCAGGGCCATTTGCAGTCCGCAGCGGCTGGGCAGAAAGCAGCCCGGATGGACGGGCACTTGGTCACCTCTGCGAGAGAGAGAGGTCACATCTCCACCGCTGCAAAGACTGGCCGACCCCCCTAGCTCTGCTGCCCTCCCCCCGACTGACGCGAGGTGACTAACGCGAGCCTCCAGCCCTTCAGGGGCTAATAAATCTGCAGTTGCTGAATAACATAGCAAGTCCAATTGCTTTACAGAGCTCGGTGCTTAAAGCTAAACGTTAGATGACGTATTATAGGCTGTTTTTCCCTCGGTGCCAGCCCTGCCTGAACAGCACAAGCCGGGAGGATAAAACATTCCCCCAGCCCCTCCATGGGGGGGCAGGTGGAGTCCCACTGCCACCGGTCCCTCCGGGGTGGGATGAGGACCTGGGACCCCAAGGATTTGGGTGGCCTATGGTATTGATAGGTAGGAGAAAATTAATTTCTCAGGTCATTTTGCAAATATCCTAGCAGGTGGGTGACAGGGACAAATTGGCCCGTTGGGGGCTCAGCCGGCTCATTCCTCAACCAGCAACAAAGTCTGTGTATTTTTCCTCCCTGAAGTAATTGTATTTGGTCTCAAATCCATCGTGAACAAGACAGATGCCTGTGTGTAAACAGACACTGTGTGTAAAACACACACCCGACCACCTTAGGGAATAGGCTGGTGCTTCCACAGCTTTCAGTTAGTCCCCCAGAGTCATCCTCGTCAAGACGAGAGGGAGGGTGGGGCTGACGGAGCCACCCCTGGGAAGAGGAGCCGTGGAGTGTGCGCTTGTGGTCAGTGAGCACCGAGCAGAGTTAATAGATGTGCGGGAGGAAATGCGCATCCTGGGAAAGGCGGAAAGCTGGAGCCAAGGGGGACAGCTCTGAATGCGCTTTGTGGGAACCTGAACTGGAAACTTCTCTGATAAGCAATTTGCACTGGCGTGTTTCCTACCCTCTTCCTGAAGGCAAAAGGAGCCCAAGGCTGACTAAGCGCCAAGAGCCCTTCGCGGAGCGGTGCCAGGCAAGCGGTGATGCAGCTCTGGTCTGCCCCTCCTGGAGGCAGCAGGAGGGAGGGAAGCCTGCCTGCAATGGGGGGGACTTTGGGCACTCCTGGGACTTCAAAATGTATCTGAAAACTTTAGGTGAGCTGAAACCTTCAGCTCTTTACAGAACAGGGTCCCGATGTGGCTACTGTCCACCCAAACAGGAGAGAGGGCTGCCTTCACCTGTCTTTTCTCTTCCATAGCTGAGACAGTCTTCAGAGACTGTGCTCTCTGCCAAGGGGCATTTTCTCTCTGGTCCCCACTGAGACCTCTCTGCTCTTCCTCCCCCCATCTCCTGCTTTTGCAGATATCTGGTCCAGCAGCTCAGCCCTCCCAGATCCCTTGGTGCTTCTCTGAGGACCCAGGGAGCATGGCAGAGGTCAGGCCCT
Organism: Balaeniceps rex; assembly: GCA_013401315.1. NCBI lineage: Eukaryota > Metazoa > Chordata > Aves > Pelecaniformes > Balaenicipitidae > Balaeniceps > Balaeniceps rex. The sequence goes on along the minus strand of VYZW01039526.1, from coordinate 105,296 downwards.
GCTTTCTGGACCAACGAGCTGTTATGGACTTATAAATATACATAAAGAGTTTGGGAAAGGCTTTCTTTTACCATGGTGAGAGAAGGAGCTGGGCTGGTAGAGGGCAAGAGTGAATGGTGGAGCCTGCCAGGAGCCGTGGCTCCCAAGGCTCCCCCCTCGCACGCAGAGCCCGTCCCCCCGCGGCAGCGCAGGTTGGCAGCTACAGCTGAGCTCTTCCGAAAGGGGCTTTCAGCAAGGGAGAATGCGATGATGGGGCCCAGCTGCTGCTGACGTTGCCATCCAAGCTCTGCCTGGGTTTTTCGAGGAGAGCCTTGTCTCTTTAAGGTTCATTTTTGGATTGTATTTTGCTGTCTGCTTCCAGTATTTTGCCCTGGTATTGCAGTGTTTCCACGCTCCTGGGCTCTCAGTAGCACAAACCACTCCGCACTACGTATCTCAGTTCTTTTTGCACTTTTCAACACTTGTTAGGGACCTCTGCCAAGAAACCTAATAATTTTTTTCCCATTTAAGGGAAAGGATTTTGGACTATAAAATAAAATCTCCATTGTACCTAAAGTGTTTCTAGGCTGGAAAGAAAATCTCTGGAAACTAAGGGAATCCTTAAAGGGACATAATGGGAAACACTCAGTAACGGAGACGGCTTATTGTGTATGACTGTCTTTCCCACTCACGAGGACAAGCACAAGGCCCTTGGGCTGCAGGAACAATATGGGTTATTGTTACATCTTATAGCTCATTTTAGAATATGAAACCCAGCATCCCCTCAGCATCAGGAACCAGCCAAAACTCGTGGGCCACCAAAGCTGCTGTGCCCATCTCTGCTGGAAACCCATTGTTCCACATACCACTGCTGTGTGCTGTGACGGGGCTGAGCGCTTGTTTACGGGCGAGGAGCCTTCCTTTTCTCACAGCCCTTTGTTTTTCTGTGACCAGTAAAATGACGTAAATCAGCCTCCCCTCTTGCTTCGCAGGCCGGACAGGAAGATGCCAGACTGTTGTATAGGCGTGGGTGTTTGTGAAGATGTGATACTTTTCCTTATGCAGGCAGAGGAGTCACTGCAGATCAACAGAGGGATATTTCTGCATTTAGGCTCAGCCTATTTCCCTGTCATGTTGTAGCTCAGCTAACTCTGTCTTACAGACCTTTTCTGCCTGGCAGGTGAAATCCAGATATGTATATACCACCGACTGCGAACCCAGGAGAACATATATTTGCCATACTCTGCACATTTCCTCTAAAGTACTTGAGGTTTAAGGTGTTTCCTTGTCAATAACTGCTGTAATACCTGGAAAGGAACAGGGTTTGCCACGGGCTGCATTCAAGCATTTGGCTGGCTCCATAGGCTGTGGAAATAACAAACCATAAATTAAGTTTGCAAAAGCTCAGGGTACAAAAATATCAATTGAAAGGTATATCTAAACCAAGAGTGGGTTAGATAACCTTGGAGAAGAGCGAGCAGGCTGCACGTTTCTGCATCCTCAGGCCTGCACTGCCCCTTGCTGACAAACTCTCCGTTTGGGACAAGAAATGCTGCAGGGAACAGACGTCCTGGGGGTGGAAATGTCCTCTCCTCTCCCCAGACTCCTGGATCACCCCCAGCACAGCCAGCTGGAGGGTCTGCCCTCAGCAGGGCTCCCTCTCACAGCTTCTACCTGAGAGTAGAGTATGATTTTTCAGCGCTGGCAGGATGGCATGGGTGGAAGGTTGAGCACGCAGCAGTGGAGGAATCTGTGCTTCCATGCTGGCCCTTCACGTGCCCCCTCCAAGGCTGGTTCTCCGGCCTCTTGGCAGAACACGTGAATGATATCGGCAGGGCAGCAAGAGTGATGCAGGAAGATACAAATAACCTGCTAGTAAACCTGAGTTGCCTCTCTCCCAGTGACTTAACTGCACTGGATCTGATGCATCTCGCTGCATTAGGCTACTCATCATTTTCCCTCCCACCATCCTCTTCCCGCAGATGAGCAGCCTGCATTTGTCACAGGGGGAGATAATGTGCCCTGGGTGCCAGTGCTAACAAACAAATAACTTGCTCTCCTACAGCACCTGCCAGCTGGAAGTTTCAAAGCGCTTTGTAATCATTAACAGATTCAGGTTCCCAGCCCTCATCGGGGTTTTCGTCTCTGTTGTGAGAGGAGTAAAGTAGGGTCTGGTGGTGAAATGAGAAAGTAGGAGGAGAACTGAAGTGCTCTGGATGCTGATTGTAGGTTTTCACGGGGTAGAGGGAGCTACTGCAGCAGAGGGGCACTGGGCTGAGATTAAGCTGGTCAACAGGTTTTATTCCCAATTCTTCCTTCCACCTCCCCTCTGGGTGACCTTGCTTTTCTATATCTTAATTTCCCCATCTCCAAAAGGAAGGTAGTGACCCGCTTCTCCTTGTAACAAATTCTGAATACAGATGATATACAGTTGTGGGAGGTACTGGAGAAAAAGGCCTGGCTTTCTGAAATCCCAAACACTATTTGGGATTTCAGAAAGTCATCTCTAAGGAAGATGTGGACGTTCAAACACCAAGGATAGTAGCATAACACTGACATTGTGTACACCAGGCAATGGGAGCCATGTGGCTCCAGCATAGGAAATAGGGAAAAGCAGCACTGAGTCTTTTTTCCTAGTTAATCACACAAAACCAGACACCGGGCTCCTTTTTCAGAAACCTTGTAGTAGGAATTGTCACTGGAGTCCAAGAGCCATGGTCAATCAATGCAAGAGGAGAAAGGGCTAATGAGCATGGCTGTGTACCTCTGGTACACCAGCCTAAGCAGGTGAACTGCATTAAGTAGTGCTAATGTACCCATTAAATGGTGCTAATGGAGCTCTAGGCTCCTAGTGAGGTCCATCTCCCCTCTTGGGAGCGAAGGAGGAAAGGAAGGAGGACAGAGTGGCAGAGGGATACTTTGAATGCCATGCTGTTGCCTGGCAAGTTACCCTTTTCTTCATTTCTGCTGTGTTTTCAGGCTAGTAAATGCTCATTTTTATTATATATATGTCCTAATCAACAGCAGAGATCCCCTATTATTTGTCCCACCTGTATCTGCAAATATACACAACCTTCCTGGGAAACGGTCTTTATCCTTTGACGAGGGGTGGCTGGGGTGAGGACGAGGGCCCAGTTTGCTCCTGGCAGAGCGATGCTCGGCCTCGCTGAGCTCAGCTGCTCCCGGCTCGGTGAGCAGGGCTTGGGAAGCAATGGGGGCCCTGCCGGGCTTATCGGCGCTCTCTGCTCATCACTTTTCTCCTGGCACCAATCCCTGCTCCTGTTTTCACGGGTGACACCACCAGGAGCTGGAGGATGGTGGGAATAGCCCCGTCCTCCCGAGGAGGGATGCTGCGGCTCTCCCCCCGGGGCTAGGTCTGTTCCAGGCACCTCTCCCGCTGTAAACCAGCCCCGGGGCGGCGGGGCCCGGCCAGGAAAGCGTTAACCCTCCCTGCAATGCTGCATCCCAGCTCACGGTGGAGCTGCCTTCCTCTCTTCCACCCCCAACTTCCAATTCACTCCAAACAACTCCGGGACAGAATTGCAGGGAAAAGCTGGAGGTTCAGGCTAGACTTGTTGATCTCCGTTCCCAGGCAGCAGAAGGAAGCACCGGAGCTTTCCTTTGTGTCTGCACGGAGAGAGGGCTGGGGGGCGGGGGCAGATGCGGCTTCGGCGCTGACTGTGGGCAGGAGTGAGGAGCCGCAGCCGAGGGAAGGCCTTGGAAAGCTTCCTGCCCAGGGATCCGATTTACCTCGCTTCCCTTCCCCTCCCCCCGGGCTCCGCGGACAGCCGGGAGCGCGGCCGCCATCCCTCCGCCTTGAGGCTGCCCGCGGGGGGATGCGAGCGGGGCCGCCCCTGCTGCCCGCCCCGCCGCAGCATGTAGCCGCCCTCGGCCCCGCACAGCCCCGCACCGCCTCGCCGGGAGCCCGCAGGAGGAGGTAGGTGCGGGCCGAGGGAGGAGAGCCTTTCCCCGTGTGCGGCTGCGGCTGGGGAGCAGCCCCGGCGGCGGCCTGGAGGCAGCGGTGGTATTTCGGTTTTGGGGCTGGGGGGACCTGGATCGGCGCGGAGAGGGGCTGAGCCCCCGAGCTGTGCCGGCTGGGCATGGAGGAGCCGTTCTTCTCTGCGCCGGGGCTTTTCTTCGTGCCATCTTGTGTAAGCAACAGTGCTCAGGGCTGTCATGAGCCACCCGGCTTTGCGAGGAAGGCTCGGGGTTTTTCCTTATTCCGATTTTCATCGATTTCCCTGTTATGCAGAGGTCGGCGTGGGGTGGGGGTTGGGGGGCGTCCCTGGGCAGCCCAGAGAGGTAGAGTGCGTGGTTAGAGTGCCTGGAAATATCCCCTTTTCCCTTCCCCGGCTCTTTCCTAGGGGAAATTTGCAACTGGAGTTATAAAAAGCCTCCGCGTCTCCCTGCAGCCTACACGGCTGGGCAGGGCGGGAGGCACCGCGGGCGCCGTGGAGGGGGGCTGCCCCGGCTGGGTCATAGGGGCACTCGGGGTCCGGCGGGGCCCCTCTGCGGGAGGGAGCGGCGGCGGGGCCGGGCGGCAGTGGCGGGGCCGGGTGCTCGTGGGTCGGCGGTGGCGGGGCCCGGCGGTGCGC
>VYZW01039526.1:0-100666 GCA_013401315.1 Balaeniceps rex | reverse complement strand
GTGGGAGCGGGCGGCCTTCAGCACCGCGGGTGCGGACAGCGCCTGCCCAGGGCCGCCCGCCCGGGCGCGGAGCGCGGTTCAGCACCGCCGGGAGGACAGCGCCAGCGCCGCCGCCCCCGGGCGGATTAGCGGGGCCGAGGCCGCACCGAGGCGGCGGCAGGCGCGGAGGTCAGCGGGCGGGGACCCATGGTTGGCCTCTCTTGCAGCTCTGGGGCATGGAGGGGAAGGAGAGGTGAGGAGAGCCGGCCCCCGCGCGCCCTGCCCCACGCCGCACCTTGGAGCGTCCAGCCTGAGGGGGACCAGCGATGCCTCTGGGGATGAATAAGCATGGATCTCGCTCTACTACCTCTTTGCCTCCGGACCCCACGGAGATCGTCAGGAGCAAGGCCTGCTCCCGAAGGGTCAAGCTCAACGTGGGGGGGCTGGCCCACGAGGTTCTCTGGCGGACCTTGGACAGGTTGCCACGGACCAGGCTGGGTAAGCTCAGAGACTGCAACACACACGACTCCCTTATGGAGATCTGTGATGACTACAACCTGGAGGAGAACGAGTACTTCTTCGACAGGCATCCTGGGGCATTCACCTCAATCTTGAACTTCTACCGTACTGGCAAGCTGCACATGATGGAGGAGATGTGCGCCTTGTCCTTCAGCCAGGAGCTGGACTACTGGGGGGTGGATGAGATCTACCTGGAGTCCTGCTGCCAGGCCCGCTACCACCAGAAGAAGGAGCAGATGAATGAGGAGCTGAAGAGAGAAGCCGAGACTCTGAGGGAAAGGGAAGGGGAGGAATTTGATAACACTTGCTGTGCTGACAAAAGGAAAAAGCTCTGGGACCTCCTGGAGAAGCCCAACTCCTCCGTAGCGGCCAAGGTAAGATCTCCACATTTCTTCTCAAGTCTTGTCTGTGTTGGCTCATGACTGTGGTGATGCTTACATGAGGTGTTGCCCTGCTAGCCTTGCTTTAGCATCTCGGTACTTGTGGCTGGATGGATACTGTGAGTGAAGGGGAGAAAGGCCTCCCAGATGCAAACAAGGTTTAACGTATCTTTTTTGGGTAGTTTGGAAGGGACCTGGTTTGAGCGTCCCTGGGGCAGTCTAGGCTGCTTGGTGTGGGAGCAGCTCCACTGACCCCTGGGTCAGCATACGCTGATTGCTGTGGCTGAAGCTTAGTAGACTTGCTATCCAGTGGCCTGTCTTGGTGCACTTTGTAACAGAGATTTCTTTGGGCGTAAAACATGTGTGTGTCCTACTGCTTAACCAAACTGGCTTTTAAGAGGAGGAAATCTACTTGAACTCTTAGACGCAGGTCCAGTCAGGAAATAATGCCTTCCCTTCTAGGGCTTAACTTAAAATTCTGTGGTGAATACGTCTAGTTATTTGTATCATGCACTCCTAGGCTGTGGGTCTGCTAAAGCTAGTGTTTGCATTTCATCCTTTACCTGATTCCAGCCTATTTTAAGTCTCCCTGTGCAATACTGCTGCAGCTCTGTCTCTGTCAATAGTTGAAGTGCTGCTTACTCTGAAGTTGGTGCCAGTACAACAGACCTATTTGAAGGCATTTGGAAGATAAGATCCATGTTAGGAGAAACCAATGTCAGAGTTGGCTCTGATAATTTAGCTGTCTCATGTTAGTCACATATTCTTTAGTGAGGAAAATCTCTGCGAACACAATGATTCAGTAACCATGGGGACAAAAGTGAAGGGGGAGAGGTTGCAAACTGTGGGATGAATAACTGAAAAGCATGAGAGACTGAGCAGTAGGGACCAAAACTTGAATTTTCTATGTACCAGCATCCTCACAGTATGGCAAAGAAGTAGAAAGAGGCCCCAGCTACCCCTTTAATGTCACCTCCCTGTTTTATGTACATTTGCAAATGCAAACCTTAGCTCCATCCCATAGGAAGTCTGGTTTTGGTGGGCTACTTATGAAAACAGACTTCTTCTTTCCCTCTTTTTATCGAAATGTTGCACATCGTGAACTAAGAGCACGTACGAAAGTTTAGGGAAGGGATTTTATGAAGTGTGGAACTAAATGGCTCATTCTGGCAGGGGAAGGGAGAGGCATGGTCAGCTGCTGAACCGATTATCACTTTTTTAATGACAAACGGAGCCCCAGAATGTCTTTTTCTCTCCAATGGCACAGATGACACTGTGCTGAATGCATTAATCATTTATAAGGCTCCTTTGGCACAGTCCTGGAATCCTGAAACACAGGCCCCAGGCTTCGCTGTCTGTGGCAACGACTCAAAATCCATTAGAGACTGTTGATGCTCATGATTTATTGTATATGAGCAGGGGTCATTCTTGCCAAATAAGTGTCTTTTGTGATTTATAAATGAAATGCACTCTAGCTTCATTTTCTGAGAAAATTCTCAGAGTAAGTGCATTCGGCATTGCAGGCTCTGGATTAATTGATAGTGAATGGTAATGCATTATTATCCTTCCCATTTAGAGCTACCATTCTGCAACGTCGTTACTGTAATGAAAATGGTGCTGTATGTTCTCAGACCTCAAATATTCCAGCAGTTCCCAAACACAGATTTTTTTTACTCATTTCAAGTATAGCAAGGAAAATGGGCATGATGAACAATTAGCTTACCAGGCAGGGACAGAAGAGCTGCTAAGCCTATTCTTTATCCGATTTTCTCCCTGCTGGTGGATAGCTTTTCTCTCAGGCCAGAGTATGCCCTCTGCTTTGATCACCGTCATGAGAATTCATTCCACATATTGAATAGGCAGGACCTGGTCTTCAGCTTCTGATGGAAGGACGTGGGGAGAGGGACTTGGCAGCCTGACCCATTATCTGACCTAACCAGCTGTGCCCAGGCTCCGTTTCAGGCTGCATTTTCTAAATCTGAGCCTCTGTGCGATAGCTCCCGGCCAGCTTTCCTCCGCTGTCTGCTCAGTGGAGCACTTTTGCTGAGGCCACGGGCCTCCAGGAACTTCTGTCACCTTTCCTAAAGCCAGAGTCCATCTGCTTTGCCAGGTCTGGGAGCTCAAACTGTTCCTATAGAAAGGGAACAAAGTAAACTGTTCTGAGGTTTAACGACTGTCACTGAAGGACCTAAAATAATTGGGAAAATGTGTACTACTCTCGCTTATTCTTTTTCTTCAGACTTGTGCCACTCGGTGCAAAGGTTTTTTCCATTTAAATGCAAGAAATACAGGCTCCCTTCATCTTCTCTTTAAGAAGTGTAGAAAACGGCCACAAATTGCACTGGTTCTCCCCCAAACCCAACACAGTCCCTCTGTAAGCCATGCCCCGTCGTCTAACTCCCGCTCCAGCAAGGTGGATTTTCTTGCTGGCTGTCAGCATTGTTTGTATTTTAACATTTTCTGCACAACACCTAACCTGACTCCTCCATAACAACTTGCTGCAGAACTTCTCATGGTTGTACTGGGACCGGTTAAATACTGAGAGAGCGGGGTGGTTTTTATTTGTGTGTGTTTGGTGGTGGTTTTTTTTTAAAAAAAAAGAAAAAAAGAATTATATGTGATGTACCTTAGGGTGGAAAACAGCATTCAAATAAGAGAAGAAGAACCCCCCAGACCTTAATTTTTGTTGCTCTTTTATCCACTGGGGTTTTACCCATATCTTTTCCCTAATCTGTCTGGCTTTTAAACTGAACACCTCACGGCAAGCAGTGTCTTATTTACATGTGATGCTTCACCCTGTGCGTGACTGGAAAGAACACTCTGTTAGGTTTTATAATACCCACTCTTCGAGAGCCTCCAGATTTCTACAATGAGGCATCTCAGAGCTGTGCAAGCCCCAGGCTCGCTGCCTTGTTGCCCCCCCAGCACCTGCAGAGGGGTGTTTGCTCCTTGCCTATAAAGCTGCAGTCCCTCGCAGCTGTAACCAAAGCTGCACCGTCCTTGTGAGGTGTCGTAGAGCCATGGGGCAGCACGCCAGCCCTTCCCCAGGGTCAGTCCGTGCAACAGACACCCAAACTCCTTCACCTACCGGTCCGTTTAACTTGGAGGCGCTTGCTGTGCTGCGCTCCCCTGCGCTCCCTTGGCCCAGTGGGAAAACCCCCATGCAAAAAACTGAGCACTGAGGGACACTCTCTACCAAATAAAAAAATATTTAACAGGCAGTTATTTAATAAAACTCTTCATTTCTCTCTCTTGCCTTACAAGATATTTTAAAGGATCAGTTTCTTCTGCTTCCTGGAGCTTTATTTGCCTGTATATCCCTGAGAGATACTCACTGCAGTCTTTGTGGATGCTTCCTCCTCTTCTTGCGATCGCTGTTTTTGCATGTTCCTGCTTATTTTTATCATTCTCCCAGTCTCCCTTAATAGTTTGGTGGTTGATTTTTTTTTTTTTGGTTTTGTTTTTTAAATAGTATTCTTCCTGTACTTTGATGAACTCACAACATCCATTTTTAACCATAGAGGACTCTCTGGTGCTCACTTCTGTCTGGATTTACCGAAGATGAGGTGCAGATATTTTCTGGAGTAGCTAGTACATTTTGTTGTACGGTAGTTCTCCTTTCCTCAGGAAAGAAAAGCAGCTCTCCAGAAGCCAAGCATGCTGCTTTTTCTCAGGACTTAGCCACTACTGCCCTGGCATGGACACTAGGAGTTCTCCAGCACTCTGGTTTGGGCTTTTAATCTTAATTACTCTTTTCCTCACCACGGCTAAGCCTGGGCAGCTGGTTTCTGTCACCCACAACCCAGCTAGCGGCCCTGGGTTTCCAAAGCAGAAGTCCCTCCTGTAGCTGTTGGTTTTTACTAACCAAGCTAGTGAGGATCTGTGGGTGTCTCACCTGCCTGGTGAGACATCTGTGCCCCTTGGGAGAACCAGCCTAGCTGTAATGCCAACTAGACTTCATGGCATCCTGAAAAAGCACAGGCTGCAGTTGTTCCACACTTCCCACTATAAACAAATAACAAATTGGACCAACTCAACATCTTAATGAACTTAATGGTCTTGGAAATCCTCTGGTCACCTGGACCTTTCCAGCAGCTCTGCAAGAACGTTGCCCTTTTTGCCTCTTAGGAGGAAAAGAAATCCCTTCTTCTTTTAGTCCTTACAAATTATTTCCCCAATCAATATTTGAGCAATTAGTGTTGCATGGGGAGGGGAGGGGGAAAGTCTGCTCGTCTTACAGACTCCTCTGCATGTGCTGGTTTCATCTATTTTTCTCTTGCTGTCCTGAAGGCTGAGAAAAACACGATGACATCACCCACTTTGCAAAAAGCTTCTCTGCATATCTGCATGTCAAGTAGGATGTGCACTTCCTCTCCTCGCTGCCTCCACTTCCCACTTGTCCCTGTCCTGTTGGGAGCTCAGCTGCAGCAATCCCTCTGTTCTGACAGGCTATTTCTCATCCTTTCCCCTGTTCCTACTGTGTCTTTGCCAGTGCAATAATATCACATTTATCCTTGAAAACATGCAACTCCAATTCAGTAATCTTATTATGCATGCCTCTACATTTGTTGAACAGCTTTTCTCGAGCTGCCCACTGCTCTCTGCTGCTAATCTCTGGATGCATTGCTTGGGGATTGGGGAGGTTGTTCTGTAAGCTCTTTTCTTATTATTGTTGATAGTAGTGACAAAATAAGAATGATAAAGCCTCTTGGAGATGCATTTGCTACATCTAGAGCATTCTTCCCCCACATGGGCTTTCTATTCCTGGCCTTCCCTTATGGCATGCAGTTTTCATTCATCTCTGAAACTGCCTGAATTTAGCATTCAGCAGAGGAAACCCCTCTCTCTAATTGCAGGGGTCATGTCTTAGCCATGTCTTGTCTGCCTCTGTGGCTCCCATCACAGGGCAGATGTTGACTTTGTCTGTTAAAGCCAGATTGCCCATATTTTGCTTGCGTCTGTGACTTTCATTTTTTTAATGCAGCTACTGCCTTGGCTTTTCTGCTATATATAGGAGACTTTTTTCCTTCATCCAAAGTAAACTCCTGCCTTTGGAGATTCTCAAAAGCAGAGCCTCATTCCAAAGCCTTTCCCCTGGGTTCAAGGATTTGTGACTTTGGTCTATAGCTTATCGCTGGGTTTCTAGCACAGCACTGTCCTGTGGACACACAAACAACTGCTGTTCTGTATCAATCTCTCTTCATCCTGCAGCTCCTTTCTGGGTGCTTTTCCTTCCCGTGAACTTGTTAAATCTTTTATCTGGGGAGGCCTAATTCCTATGTTCAGTTCCTGTAATGTGTCCTCTGCTTCTGTCTCACTGATTACAGGTGGTGGTGGGGACACCCAAACCCTAGTAACACTGCCAGCTGGTAATTATGTCCTGTGATTCTTTCCTGGCTCTAAAGAATCTTGCTGGGGGTCCCTGTAACATGGGAGACAACCAGGCCATGACATTGGCTTGTTAGTCTCCCACATCCCAATGCAACATCCCATGTTATTCCCTGCATGGTATGCATCTGCCAACAACAAGCTCCTTCTAAGCTCTCCAGGTGGGATCCTCACCCTTCAAAGGTGATCCTTTCTCCAGACCTATAACTGCAGCCCTGAGCACTCCTTGGATCCAGGCAGGCAGCTGCCTGGCATTTGCTGCCTGAAAATGGTTTGGGTTCAGCAGTTCACAATCCAAGCCTGCAGGTTTGCAGTCTCTAAAGAATTTTAGAACACGAAAGTTGAAATTGTTACGTCTAGTAGTTCTTTTGATGTACTTGCCATACAGTCCACAAAGTATAGTGTGCACAAACATATATATGTAGGCATAACCCTGGATTTTTAACTTATCTAACTTTCTGCTAGGAAAGCCTGGAGCAAGTCTGTGGTCCTCCCTGAGCCTAAGCATCCACATCTGTGTGAGACTGCCTGCCTGAGGAGGGAAGCGACAAGCTTACGTGCTTGGGCTGAATTCCTCAGAGGACATGTGCTACAGAAGTATAGTTGATGCTATTTTTAAAGCACCAGCTCTCATCTGTACCTCTTGAAAAAAATCTCTCTGAGAAATTAATTCCCCTCGGTGCTCAGCATTCTCCCATCCTGCTCAGCCTGCAAGCAGACATGGTTTAAGGCGCAAGCATCACCAGTCAAAAATGTAGGAAACCTTACAAGAATGGAAAAATCCGTGTTTTGTTTGGCTGTAACTGCAGAGGTTTAGTAATGATGGGATTCAGAAGAAGAGTGCTGGGCCCGATCCACCCAGGAAACGCTGACGCGGCGCAATGCTGTCAAAGTGCGGATGCAACTTCAGCTGGTACCTGTGCAAGGCACCTGCATGTGCTGCTGAGTCAAGCGTGCCGTGCCCCACGGGTGTGCGCTGACTGCAGTGGTGGTTGGGGCTAGCTATGCAGAGGCACTCGAGCTGTGTAGAAAAATCAATTGTTTTCATTTTTTAAACACTTTTTTTCATTTAACTCTTCTTACACAGTGGATAAATATCCTTGTCATCATGTTCCTACTTTTGCCTGTTACTCTTGATTCTAAAGATCACAATTTCCTTCTGATATCTCTGGACGTAAATGCCCCCGTGGAGAGAAATAATCCAATGTTACTTTTACAACATGAGCGTTGCCATTTGTCATTGCTAATGGCAAAATATTTATGTCAAAGAAAGTTCACAGCTGATCACTTAGTTCTTGTAATAAACACAGTCAATATGATTTACTCCATGGAGATATCTGGCAGTAACAGAAGAGGCACAACGTGGCCAGTGAATGTGAGCAGACATTAATATTAGCCTTCTCTGAAGAAGCTATACATGGAAGCTGAACGTTGTCACTGCTTTTACTACATTAAGGCAGGCAAGGATCGGACACTTACTGTTATGAGAGTTGCCCGGTTTGTTTCCTAGATCTAGAGGCTCAGCTCCATCACGGGCTGGGTTGGCTTCCCATGTGTTGCACTAGGACTGGGAGCACCGGCAATAGCCGAGCTCGGGTTTGGAGGTCACTGTCCTTATGGGGCAAAACTGCTTCAAGGGCTGAGGGGTAAATCAGCTCCGTGTTGCTCTGTGCCATGGATCTAGGAGAAGGCAACAGCTCAGGGATCCCTTCGCTTAACTGTCGTACACGAGCTGCTTTAGCTTTGGCTCCCCTTATCTTTAGGATGACCTTGCCCTAAGTTTTAGTCCCTGGGGCAATAGCCACACATTCACCTCCTGGCTTTTTCAATTACTCAGTAGAGCAAAAGTAAACATTGTAGTAAGCTTGCCCCCTGAGTTTGGCTGGTCTCTGGTTTCTCTCCGCTGCCCTAGCTTTTCTTGGCCTCCCCTGTCTCCTTTACAATCTGGCACTAGCTGAACATGTTTACCAGCAGGACTCAGTGAGGTCTCTTTCTGATTTTTTTTTTTTTTTAATGAAAAAATTCTACTCTCTATTCTAGAGCAAGTCTGGAAGAGTGCTGAGCATCCCTACGCAAGCAGTGTGCCTTTGTACCTGCTCTAGCCCCTCCCCAAATGCTAGCATTTAAATATCCCAAGCACATTTATTTTCTAGGTCCCCCAATGACACCAGCAGCCACAGCCCTGCTTCTGTGGAGGGTAAAACTCCCATTGAATGTCATGGGAACAGACGAGTATTATAATGTCTGTACTCATCAAGCAAAGCTCTCAAAGTGCTTTGAAAAGATGGATTACTTAAGGCCAGGACAAACCTGTGATATATGTATTATCCCCATCTTAAAGTGAAGAGGTGATCATTGCCCAAGGTCAGTGAGGAAGGCCAGGGCAGAGCTGGGGTGGGGTGGCCCTCGCTCCCCTCTGTCCCATGTCACCAGTACATTTTCATGGTATAGGTGAGCTTCCGGCTGCCTATGGTGAGATATTAGAGAGGGAAAGGTGCTGGCAGCCCTCTGACAGTTTATCCAAAGGGATGGAGTGAGAAATCAAACTCTCTGTTTCAGCACAGATATTCCTATTTATAGGAGCCCAGCCTGGAAAGCTTTGTCATGTTTGAGGAATGAGTGGTTACAGAAAAATGGAAAGGTTTCCTCTGGTAGGTCTAAAAGCACAGGGTCTGTACTGGGGCATCTTCAGCACTGATGCAATTCTGACTGTAGGGAGGGGATGCTGTTAAACTGTATTGAATAGCAAGAGAGTAAGTATGTTAGATTATATATATATATATAAAATTGTATTATGAAATGATATAATAGATCATAATACATACCAAATACAGTATATATTGATATATATGCACACATACTATATTAAAATTGCACCCCGCAATGGTTATTCCTTTGTACCAAAATTAACCTAGGTATTTATTTTCAATTAAGAACTAATCCTAGCAACCAGCTCCTCTTTGAGCACAGCAAACATAATGAACAACTTGAACGTTACTCAACAGGAGTAGTATCTCCTCAGAAAAAACAGCTGCCAACTTTGATAGCAACAGTATCTGTGTGAATGGGAGGGTCAGAGCATGGGCTTTTTAGTGGTTTGGGAGCTCCCTTCAGCCTGGCCTCGAAGGTTTATCGACATTTTTAGGGATGTTCCCCCTTTCCCCATTCACAAGGCTCTCCCAGCCCTGTGGTGGCTCCTGTGAGTGATTTTGCTGAAGTTTGCAGCTATTCTGGTCCAGCGATGTGGACCATTGGTCCAACGGCTGTGGATGTTTTGTGACTCTTCCCCTGAGGTGCTGGCACTGCAGTGGGGGGAAGGTGGCCTTAACTCCGTGCTCTGCTGCTTGGTGGTGTGTCTGAAACCTGGGTTTGGACAAGAGAAATCAGTACCAAAGCAAAAACCAAAGCATTTGTTGGTACCTGAATCTCGTATTGACAAACCTCATGTGAAAAACAAGATCCATCAGGTATCCACCTAACCTGATTTAAAAAAAACTTGTGTCACTAACCAAAGCTGGGTGAACAGTCAAAACAAATGGAAGGAACAATTTATTTTAAAGTTCATTTTTTCTGCAGTACATAATCAGTTCCAGTTATTATGAATTCAACTTATTCAATGCTGTTTGGACTAGGATTCATGAAGAGTCTCTAGCCAAAAGCACAGATTAGTTTTGTTTTATTTTATTTAGGTCCATTTGCTCTTGCTCATTTTTGAACAAAATGGAGCTGTAAATCTCATTTGCAGTACATAAACAGCATAAACACCAGAAATGCTCTCTGATTGGTACTGATGGACAAAATGTTTCTAAAATGTGATTATACTTACCAAATTTTATTTTAGACTTAAGATTCCTCATGGGTATATCTTGAAAAATACTCATTTTGCTAAAAGAATAAATTGAAGTTGTGAGCAAAGAGGTCTGCCTCAGTCTCACTACTTAAAATCTTTTGTGGGGGGCAGGAACTCTAGTAAGCACGCTTTCCATGGCACAAGAAGTCTTTGACGTGCCTGGTATGCCTTGCTCGGTTGGTTTCAATGGTATCTGCTGGTAGTGTGAACTGGGAATGGAAACATATTGTGGCACAAAGCACCAGGAGCACCTTGATTCCCTGAGGACCCTTTTATATGACTATGTCCAGTCTTCTCTTATCCTTTTCTGCAGCCATTTGGCAGCTGCCAGTCCCTAGCTTTCTCTACCCTGGCATTTGAGTGCATTGTAACGTGTTTGTCCTCCCAGTTGTCTTGTGAAGGAGAGCATCGCAATTATCCTGGTTTACTTGGGGTGGGTACAGGGGGACTAACTGGCTTCTCAGGGTCTGTGATGGAGCCAGGAATAGAGTCGTACTCCACCCCTAATCCCTGGACTGCTTTTTTTTCTCTGGTGCAGCTGGATTCCACTGTAAGCATTCAAGAGGCAGCTGTAATACATAAGAGTTTAATGCTTCCATGAAACTGCCTAGGAATCCATCTCAGATTGGGTTTCTTCATATTTCTGGGAATCTTGTTTGTATCTGGCACATTCTCAGCTCTGAAAAACTTCGTTCACATGGCTGTAATTATTCTGTTTGTTTCAAAATGTCCATCTATTGCTCTGCACACTTAATTTCTTTTGCATCACACGCTTTTAGTGATCACACGCTTTTAGTGATCACACGCTTTTAGTGATCACACGCTTTTAGTGATCACACATTAAACAAACTCCGTTTACTTCTGATAATTGGTGGATTTGACCACTTCCACTATTAGTAATTACTATAACATCCTTGTACTTCTCCATATCTGGCCATTCTCAAAAACTATGGATTCATCAAGTATCTGGGTAGAAAAGGAGTGTAATTTACTTTCTGAGGCAATGTTTGCTGTCTGCTATCAGAACCACCCAGCCTTTGTGGTGGAATATGGAGCTTTCACTCCTTGTTTCCTTATTTGTGAATTTTTGGTAAATCTGTCCTTCATAGCGTAAAACTTAAATCATTTTAGAGAAGAAAAGGGGAAAAAAAAAAAGTGTTGTCTTCTCTCCTGTCAATGTGCCAGAAGTTTATTAATAATACATAATAATTATACATTGCATTTCTTAGCTCCTTTCATCTGAGGATCTTAAAGTGCTTCACAAACATTAATTAAGTAATCCTCATGACTGCCTGGTGCAGTAACTATTATTATCAATCTACACTTAAATACAACGATGCAGAAGAAATAGTAAATAAGAAAATCTCCCAGACACAGGCAAGAGCAAACCTGGTCTAGGAAGGTAACGCAAGCTGGAGCAGATATCATAATTTTGTAGCTGTATGTTGTGTAAGTGAATCCACCAGTCTGCCTGTCAATGTATCGGAGCCGTTACATCTGAAGTTGACTGGTGTTGGACACAGGCCGAAGACAGCAGTTAGGAGATTTTCTAGACCAACACAGTATTATCTCTGCTGGCAAGAGGAAAGTTGTGATTGGCAGCAGAACTCGTGTCTCTGGCTGAAAGCAGCAGAACTGGTGGCAGAGGGCTTTCTTGGAAGCAGCCTCAGTGATGGGATTTACTCATCCTCGCTCCAAAAGAGCCTTTGTTTTTTATCATTTGCAGGAGGGGTCCCCGAGGTGCAGCCCACTGGGTGCATGTAGTGTCCCACAAAGGGTCCCCTTAACCCTCAGCAGACCCAGCTGACCACCAAGGCTGTCACAGCGATGGGGTCTCTTCTAGTGCCCCCACCAGACGGGTGCAAGGGACCCAAAGCTGTCAGCCCAGTGCAGCTGGTCCCACCAAGGGGTAACCATGCAGCGTGTGAGGACCTTCACACTTGAGCTCTTCATCTCTGACTGCTCCCCTGCTCTCTTCCCTTCCACAGGGAGCCACTGCAGAGCTGCTCCCAGGCTGAGTCTGCTTTTGCAGGGGAAAGAGCTTTTGTGGTGTCCCAGCCAGCGTAGTGCTCCCCTTTCCATGCTTTGGGAAGTCCTGTGCGGGGCGGACTGCAAAGCTCACCTTAGTGCTTTCCCCTCAGCCCTTGGACTAAGAGTTGCATGAGCATCTGTGTCATTATCTTGCCTGGGGTCACTTAGGAATGGGTTTGTTCTCAGAAAGAATAGCTTTTGTTAGGCTATAACAGAGATGAAAAATAAATAAACACTAGTGTTCTGGCAGCAAATGCCCCCTCGCTTTACAGCTGTACCTCGTGCTTATTGCCAGGGAGCTGAATTAAACTTAGGTTGGTCAACACGTGGTTATTCTTAGCCTCTACCCTTCCCCAGGTAAGATGATCTCAGCAGGTTTTGCTGCATTTAGCTGAGAAAAGCCACGTCTTTTAAATGTGTCACCTGTTACTGTGAGGAAGGCAGGCTCGCACAACAGCGGTTTTGGTTTTCAGTGCTAAGCACCTGCCAGCCTTTGCAATGTATTAAGATAGATTATGTCCGTGTTGGGAGGGACTATGAGGAGATGGTGTGGATCCAATCTCCCAGGAGTGCTGAAGACCCTCTGGTGCCACCAGAGCTCTCGGATATGTCAACCTCTAGTTTTGCCCTTGGAGGAGATGCCATGAGGAGATGGCATGACTGGCATTTACTTTTGGTTTATTTTGACAAAGTTGTGGGCTTGGTAGCTGACTCCAGGTATATTGAGTCCTACTTATTGTTATTTTGATCCTTCAAGGTAAATTTGAAGCAGATGAGGTGTAGTGTATGAAGTCTGATTAATTCCCACTGATCTGGGGCTTACCAGCCCCGCCTTGACTGAAGCAGATCTTATCAAAGGGAGCTTTTCAGGAAAAAGAACCTCACACATCCTTCATGCCACCCAAGGTACCAACAGACCCAACACTTGCTCTACCTGTTTTGACCCTTTCCTGACTCCAAGTTCCTGTACGTGGCTCAGCATGACAGGACAGGGCACTTTTGGGCTGTCCTGGTAAGGAGATATTTCCACCAAACACAAGATGTGCTGCATTCTAGATCACGTCAGCTATCAGTGTCCGTTTTGCTAATTGACATGTTTGTGCTCTCTCTGTCTGTGTTTACACACATTGTTATTCTATGGGGTAACTTTAGACTTCCAGCAATCCCCAGGAATGGTCTCATTTAACACCTGCAGCCATGGCCAAAGCCAGCTTTAGCATATGCATATACCTGCTGAAATACGAGACTTTCATCATGCTAGGCAAATGCACCGGGTCCCTCTAGAGTGATGTCTGGCTTCTCTCTCTTCTCTGCTGAACACTGGGGCAGGCATAATTCCATTATTTTTGCATGTCCATTAAGCTAAAGAACAAATCTGCTAAAGTTTCTGGCTATGAACAAAACCCGCTTGACTTAGTAGTTATTTTTAAAGGTATTCTTAAGAGCTTCATGTAAAATGGTTGTGAAATACTTCTTAGTTTGCACTATCTTCAGGAAAACTTGCTTCATTGCACGTGAGTTGGGCATGGGGATGCCACTTCTGGGAGTTACAGATATAGTTTATTTAATTCATAAACTCTTTGTAGTAAGTTCCACCTTTTTGTTTGGTGTTTATATAGCACTAGTGCAACACTGCCCTGACTCACAGCTCATGTATGCTACCCCAAAACAGGTCATAAATATGTTTTACAGAGTAAACAAAAACCGCTGTAGAAAGGTATGGGGTTTAGTTTCCATAATTGCTAACCCCATACCCAAACTGGCCTGTTCCTTGAGGAGCAGTGGCAGAAGGATGGCGTGCCTCTGCCTGTTCTTCAACTGAGCTGCTCGCCCCACCACCACTTGCTCACTTAAACTGGGACCCCAGTTTCCAGTAGGACTCTGGGCTGTGCAAAGCAGCGAGGGATTAAACAACCTGTTTGGTCTCACATAGAGGCAGTGATCTCCAAAACAGCGAGCGGAGCAGATAAGGAGAGAAAGTTATTGCTTTGGCTGTCCCTGCTTAATTCACCTAAGCTGGCTGCATCACAGGTTTTGTTGCTATAAACCAGTCCTAAAGCAGCTGGGAAGCGTTCCCCCAGGCACTCCGTGCCAGTTTCGGTGCATGCGTGCGCTACTGATACTTTCACACAGACGTAATCTGCGGTCTTGACTTGAGCAGGCTTAGGCAGGCATGTGTGTGCAAAGGAAGGATGAACAGCGAGGTTGTACACACAGTTGCTGTGATTTAGCATGCAAAGCAGGTGGTTGGAATTCGCAAATGTATCTTGTGGTTTATACAAGCAATTACTCAATCTGCATGTGGAAAAACAGGATAATTGTGTGCAAATTAGACGTATCATTGCATAGAGTGCAGTTGTGTGTCTAAATGGTCAGCAAATCAGATCCTTTCTATCAGTAATTAATGACTTCTTATCCTAAGGGAAACTAAGTACTAAGTCTCTTCCTAATTTTATTCTTTTTTTCTTTTCCACCAGGTCCTAAACAGTTCAAATCTCTGCTGTCATTTCATCCCTTGTTCCCTACATTATCACCTACCTGCTGGAATATTTATTTTCCTTAGCATTTTGTGGGGGGAATAAGGTGTAATGCTGGTAATAGGCTCCCTCTTCATGCCCACAGAATGATCTTTTTCATCAAAAGTGCATTGCAACCCCCTCTTTAAAAGCCTATCTCTTTCAATAAAAGTCCTTCACCATTGACCTCCTTGCTGCAGTCTTTCCCAAAGTGTTTCTGGTGAGTCCAGTGAGTCAAAATTTAGCTCAAAGTTCTTGAATTGGCCCCACGGTGTCGTACTGCTCTGGTGTGTCTTCCCTCCATGCAGGTGGGATGAACCCCCAAACTGAGAGAGATGACTGTTGGGCAGAGACATGGCTGATGTTGGCAGATCAGGGGTCATGGCTTTCTGCACAAACTCCAAAAGGTGATTTTTCTCTCTTGCGCCTCTGACCAACATCTGCAAAAGATGGAAAATCTCTCTTCCCTTTTCCCATGCTTGTCTTGGTAGGATGTAAATCCTTTGGGTGCCACTTCTTTGCTCTGTACTTGTACATCCGAGCCCTAATTCAAGGGGCAAAACAAACACGGTCTGTCTTTTTACTGCCCTGCTGGTACAGCATCATTTCTGCTTGCGTTCTTCAGAAGGAATATAGATAAAGCTCACTTTGGCCAGCTGTCGCCTTTTTGATTTAGTATCTTAGGTGGTCAACAGCTAATGATTAATCTTAAATGTCACCTCTTTTCCTTTCAGACTGACTCCTTAAACTGCTGGGACGTTTCAATACATTTTAAGCAAAGCAATGATGCCCTGTGCCAAAGAACAGAGAGCAAGTATGGCAAAGCTCCAGCCTTTGCACCTGTTCTGGTTTGCTTTTTGTGTGAAGTGCTGTATAATTGTCTTCTTCATTAGCAGCCTGCTGAATTTTGGTGTGTGAGGGATTAAAAACTCTAATGAATATGGATTATTTCAAACATTTTCCTTTGGGACCTAGTACAGAATGGAGATTTTTGGAGCTATATGTTCACATAATAACAAGGAATGGAAAATGCCTTCCCCTGCCATTTTTCAAAGTTATCTCTGAAGAGCGAGTATCAAAACAGACAGCTGATCCTCCTGCTCTGCCTAGGGCATACATGATGCTCAGATCCAGCTGACCCTCCAGCTGGATCTGGCTAGAGGCGAAATGAAAGCCTTGCTAAGAGTGGAAAAATTCAGCACATGCATAACTTTCAGCATGTGAGTAGTCTCCTTGAAGTCAACAAGTCTTAAGCATCTGCTTAACATTAAGCATGTAGCAAAGAGGGAGCGAGTTATGGTGCAATTAAAGGACCCATTTCACTGAGGAGGCCAGGAGCACGTGCTGGTTAAGTTTCTGTGAAAATTAGGACCTTTTCCTCTTTCAATTCTTCAGTGCGTAAGGTTAATGTGTCATTTGCAGCATCCAGGAGGCCTGGGAGAGATTGTTTCTGTGGAACAGATGTTCAACAATCTGCATTTTATTTTTTGTCAGTCTGGATACTTTCTTGCTTGTACTTGCAGAAATCAGATCCTCCAGATCTACAGGGCTCTGTTCTCTGCCCTGGTCATCTCCGTAGTGTTCCTCCCAAGGGGATCACAGAGTGCTCTGCAGGAGTCTGCTTAAGCCCACTTTGCAGGCAGGGAAACTGAGGCACGGTGAGACACTAGCAGCTTTCCCAACTTGCAGGTCAGGTGTGAACCACAGGCAAGTGTTTCCCACACCAGTGGGAAAGTCAGCCGTGCAGGCAGCGCCCAACCACCCAGCCGAGCCGGTGCCTGTCAGACGTGCGCTGTGCGCCCGTGGCCGGGGCTCGGAGCAGGCACGCCGGCGGTTACCTGGCACGCTAGGCTGGTAAGCCGCAGTGAAGTACCTCATAAGCCTAAGCCCGAGCATCCTATGTGACCATTAAGACCTCATCTGCTTTTTGAGGCTACAATTGTGACAATGCTGGGCCCAGGAGATGTGAGGTATGGCTGAAACAGGGAAGGGAATCTGTGTTTTCTCTAATTCAGCCATCTGTGTCCCATTGCATGTTCAGATCAAGTCCTTTCCCCTCCCTGGTGAAAGCAACACTCGGTTTCTCTCTCCTGCCAGCATTGCAGCGCCAGTCTTACTGCAAGGGAGTGGGAGAAAGCGGGGAGAACCCCTTTTTGAATTAATTTGGAAATATCCTCCCAAACTGCATAGCAAAAACCCTCTCAAAGTGGAAATCCATGTAACGGCAGCTCTCTGATGGGCCAGGTTTCTCTCCAGGGTGAAGGAGTAGGGTGCCCTTGCAGGAGCTCAGTTAGATCAATAGGCTGGTAGAGGCAGGGTGGCTGAAACCTTTCTGTTATTCTGGAGCTTTCAGCTGGGGAAAACAACGGGATGAAGCTTTTACAGGAACTTTTAACCAGCTCCTGAGCAAGGGTCCCGCTGTAGAGGCAGCAGCCGAGTGGAGCCCCCAGGGAAAGCCCCCGGCCCCGGGAGCGCTGCAGCCAGCCAGCAGCCAGCACACACAGATGCTCTCCAGCCTGCAGAGAACATCAAGGTCTTTTTTGCCAGATAATAAATCTCAGTCCTTAACTGGCTGCACAGCGATACTATTCCTCTCCAGGTGAAGAATCACATGGCCATAAAATTTTGTAATATAAACAAGGCAGACGTGGTCAGAATCCTATTTGGACAGATTTATAGCTTGACTATGGAGCAGCAACCTTGCCTGGGCTTTATGCCACCGGTAATTAATATACATCCTGGGCTCTGTTTTCCTTCTGGACAGTGTACTTTTGCATGCTTATGCTTTAGACTGTAAGCATGAAAGTCTGCTGTCTTCTGAGAAAGACTTTCCTGGGGAGGCTGTGCTGGAAAGCTATTGCCCTGCAGATTGCGTGGAAGTGAAAGATAGTGAATGGCCAAATTTGGGAGAGCAGCACTTCCCCAGCACACTTAAAGCCTCCAGGTAGCTGGCGATGAGTCTTTGTGCAGTGATTATCACAGAGAGAGTCGATGTTTGCCATAGCTTCTGCCTGCACGGAGATGAAGAGGTTGCTGGAGAAACCTCATTTTGTCTGCTGACACTGGACAGTGACCTCCCACTCCCTGCCCTGTCTGTGGGATATTTATGGGAAGCAATGGTAGTGTCTAGGTGCAAACACCTACACCCGATCTTTGAACACAATTTCTCTGCCGCTCATTTATTCCAGTCTAATTCAGCAAAGCGTGTACGTGTAGGCTTCGCTTTCAGCGTGTGTTTTCATCACGTGTGTGCATCCCACCAAAGCTGACTAAAGGTGTGCTCACGCTCTTCTGAAGTGGATCAGTGCCATGGAAGAGCCGGGTGCCTATTGAGGCAACCTGGAGCACCGTGGTGACACAGAGAGGCAAGGGTGTCAAGGAGAGATTTATCACCAGCAAAACTTCCTAGCAACAGGGGTGGCAGCAGGGTCCCTTTTGCCCCATGAAGAGGCAGGGGCCAGGTGAGGATAGATCGTGTTGACTCCATATTTACCTCCTGTCCTCAAATGCTGGGTGATTTTTTTCCTCTTGATGGCTTTTCTTGGAGTGACATCAGTGTCCCTTGTTGCCCTCCTTTTCCAGCTGTTGACACCCAGAGGTGACCACAGGAGTTACCACCTCTTCGAGCTGCTCAGACTTGTCCGTTTTCACCATTTACACTCAGGTCATCTCTTAGGCATTCCCTTGCAACTCTGCACTTCAAAAACTATTTGTGTTTAATAATGAAGGAATTAAAGAGAAAGGCGGGAAGGGGAGAAAAACTTGTCCTGTCCTGGGGCCACGATCCCAGCACTGGATTTGGGCATAGATTTTTCAACTCGGACAGTTCCCCACATATTAAATCCCTGCTCAGCATCATCCAGCTCCGTAGCCAGTAACTACTCACAATAACGCAATTTTCCTTCTTGCACAATAGCTGTTCCCTCTTCGCTCTCCTTCCCGTTTTCGGGAGGCATTCAGTCACAGTGCTCACGTACAGAGGAGTTTTGGCACTGCGAGCCCCCTCCCTCCTCTGCTGGTAGGGGTACGGTATAAAAGATGTATCCGATTAATGACCGGTGACCTGGTGCCATTCAAAACTATCTGTCATCAGGTGGGAGGCAAGATACTGAGCACATTAAGATCTGTCACCTTTAGGATTTGGATTGGAAACAAGCACTGTTGCTTTGCTGGGTTATTTGTTTTATCGTTAATGAGATTTCTCTGCAATTCTCTGTCTCCGCGCGGTTTGGAAAACACATTTTGGTAGGCCAGCAGTCCTAGAAACATAGGCCTTAACAACAAAATCAATACGGTTTCATTAGGCTTAGCGCTTGGTGTGCAATTATGTTATTTTCTCAACAGCAAGCGGCTGTATCAGCTCAGGCAGGGAGAAGGGCTTAGCCGGGCGCTTGCCGAGGCTTGCCCGGGTGTGGACGTTGGGCCGCTGGAAGCCAGGGCTTGGGTTTACCATACACCAGCTTCACACTGACCCCCCACGGCGATCTTTTTGTGTGCACTATGTGTAAGACAGTTTGCTCCTCGATTGCGTATTTGAAGCCATGGAGACTGTGGACGGCAAAGGCTACCTTGTGTTTGTGATGGAGTTAGTCGCTGGGGGTTGAATAAAAGCATTCTGCAGCAAATGATTCCATCACAGGTGCTCTGTGACCCTACCGCACATTATCCCAAAATAACTCGGTCATGTGGCAGTTTTACAGCATATGTATGGGCCAAATTACTTCTTTTTAAAGAAGTAGATTAGGTAAAAGGACCTGGTTTTCTGATTAATGACTTAAGATGTATTGATCAAATGACAACTGGTCTGAAAGGCTGGTTCCCATGGGATCGTCTGATACCTCAAAAAAAAAAAAATTTCTTTGGGTTCAGAAGTCGATGGTATACCAGCATTAATGCTAAGGCGTGTGGTTTGGCCTTGTTTATACTTCCCCTGCTATTTA
This sequence comes from Balaeniceps rex, assembly GCA_013401315.1. Lineage (NCBI taxonomy): Eukaryota > Metazoa > Chordata > Aves > Pelecaniformes > Balaenicipitidae > Balaeniceps > Balaeniceps rex. The sequence goes on along the minus strand of VYZW01039526.1, from coordinate 81,063 downwards.
CAGAGATCTCTGGTGGTTTATGAAATTTCATGTGAGATGGTAAGAGGTAAGGGTGCGTTGGGAAGCTCCAGAGTGCTGCACTGATGAATAGCGCTTCATCTGCTGGCAAAGGCCCGAGGAAACGCTGCGCTGATGGCTGCCTTCATATCTTCATTCCCACAGAGCCCCTTCCCAACACCGCCAGCATTTTTGGCAGCATTTGACCAAAGTCTTTAATTTGAGCTCTGTGTTGCAGGAAAAGCAACACAAGCAAGCTCTCCCCTCCACCCCTGGCAGAAGGTACGGGCTGCTTCTGTCCGAGCTGAGCCCACAACTACGTCTCCTCACCAGGATTTTCAAAGCAGTAGAGGTTCACTGTACGGTACCACACAGACCGTGTGCGTATTTCTAAGCCTTTGGAAAGGTGCACAAAGTGTGGGCGGAACGGCAGGTTATTTGTTATTTGAGGCGAACAGCACACACCACATTCGAAATGACCTAACCCGTCTAATTATAGAGCTAACAGCTGTGTTATAATGGAGATTTCCAAGTGAATGCTTCCCCCACTGCTGGGGCAAGGTTATAAATGTGCGTAAACTATCAAATTTGCTCCTTTTCAATTTATTTAATGATATGAGAAGATTTGTATGGAGTAAGGTGTCTATATTAGCAGCACTGAGAATGGTGAAGGTCACAGGCAACCTGGAGATGTTACCTATGGGATCCATCTTTAATGTAGACCAGCAAACTTCTAAAACCTCTTCTCACTGCCCTCGTGTCCCTTTCCCGTTATTAACATTCAGGGAAGCTCCAGGGAAAGGAGTATTCTTAAAATTTCATGCTCTTATATAGGTGCAAATCATTCCTGGGGCTCGCACCATTAAAGAGATATTTGCAGTCATCAAGATGACAGATGGTAAAGGCTCCCGAGCTTTTCTGAGGAGAGCTACTCATTGACTGCAGAATTGAGAGGGTATGCAGAAGGATTAGCACTCGATAAATCCATCACAGGAGTACCAAGATATTATCACTTGGGTTTGGAATATCCCAAAATAGCTCAGCACTCTGGCAATTTTGCATCACTTACATATTCTCAGCTGGGTAATATGACTTTCTAGAAATGAATCGGATAAACTGCGCTGTTGTAAGAGGGTCTGTCTCTATTATTGATGTATTTCTTAGCTTTGCATTCCAGTAGAAATAATAATTTTCCCCAGGGGCGCCATTCATTCATATGTTGAAAACACAGCCCCAAATGCAAACACCAATAAAACTCAAATGTTTTCTTAATTAACAACCTCAGAAAGCACCACATCAGGCAGGTAGATACTATCACCACTTTAGAATAAAGTACACTTAGAACCAGGTGCAGCTATTTACTAAAAGCTTCCAGAAAGCCAGCAGTAAAACTGTTTGCTTTTCCAGCCTGTGTCATGCACTCGCCGCTATTTCTCTTGGTGGAGGGAGCAATCTCTGAGGTGGTAAAAGTACACAACACAGACCAACAGAGCTGCAAAATGATGCTAAATAAACAGTAACCCAAGGAAATCTTCCTAGTTTACAGCTGTATCTTCCGTGTGAGGCAGGAAAGGTTGTAGGGCAGGATCTTATTTGGGGGGGTGCCTTGGGCAATGTGGCACAGAGGTCTGGATGCATCTCAGCACAGGACACCAGCTTGCAAGTCAGGTGGGAAGGCACAGAGATAGCTCCCGTTGGAAGCTCTTTGTTGCAGGATGGGAGCAATGAAATCTGTCCTTTGAGATGAACTCAGCTTTCACAGAAACCAGCCAGGAGATGCAATTTGTGTTTTCCCTTCTGCAGCAATGTGCAGTACAGAACAGAGCTGGAAATAGAGCCAGAGACAGACATTTGAGCCCAGGAACAGCTTTTTACCTTGGGAAAGCGTTGGTGGCCCGTGCCAACAAAAGGCAGGCAAAGGAAGCGCTGGGCTGAAAGCGGGTGACTGGCAGGGGGGAATTAGGTGGAATGAGTTGTGTCGAGGGTAGGCTGCAGAGAGGCTGCGAGGCATAAACCACATTGATTGTGGGCCTGGGGAGCCATCTGGAGTGGATGGGGAAGGTCTCAAGGACTGTCACCTGCAGATTTTTAGATGCAATGGTGACATGGTCTGTCATTATGTACAAAACTGCAACTCCAAAGTGGCTTTGAAGAAGTGGTAGTCACTGTTTCAGACCCAGGGACAAAGGAAAAAAGTCCCTTTTCCTAAAATAATAGCATGTCAAAACTTAGATTTTATTTATTGACCTTTCCAAAACTCTGTAAAGAATCCTTTTACAGAAGTACCCACCACCTCGCGCTTGGCTCTGGAGGCCTGGGAAGCGTGCGGGACCCAGCGCGGCCGCTGCTGGTGTCCCTGGGAGCTGGACATGAGATCTGGGCCCTTGAGCGTGCGCTCGTACATCATTCATTGGCATGTTTTTTAAAAAGACATTTGCTCTGTCTTATGTCAGCCGCACACTTCTGACTCTGTTGAACTGCTTATTCTTTCACTTAAGCTCTGCCCTTGTTCTGACAAAGGATTTCTAGTAGTTTATTTCTGATTACTAACAGCCTGGCAGAAAGTTATAGAATCAGATGTTATTTTCCTGGTAATGCAGAATTCCACTGCGGTGGTGTTTTTTTTTTTTTTCAACCTGTCCATTAGACAGATAAAACAGGCTCCTTTTTTCTCCACTGTCAGATTTTTCAAAGGCTCTTTCAAAGCAGGTGCATAAATTATAACAAAACTGAAGTCAGAGGAAAACTCTTAAATCTGCACCCTACTGAGAGGGATTATGGGGAGTGGAAACTATGAGTCATGGCACGGCTACTTCTTTTAGACAGAGTTAATACAGCTCCAGGCAGAGCAGGGGAGACTCTTCTGGAGGGGCAGCCTGTTCTTGCCTCTTTAAAATATGTTTCCCCTCCTGCAAAAGTGATCGGAGTTTCAAAAAATAATAATTTAAAAAAAAAAAAAACAAAACAAAAAAACCCAAAAAAACCCAAAAAACAACAACAAAAAAACCAACACAAAAAAGAACAAGTCGGTGAGTTGTACTTATCCTTTGATCTTTCCTTAAAGTCCAGTTTCTTGGCTTGATTTCCAAGTATTTCAGTACTAAGACCGCGGCAGTGTTTAACTCTATTTTGGCAGCTCATCCACTGTGCCCAAGGATTTATCCTGGCCGCCCTTTATCTCTGCAGACACCTTGCACGTGGAGCCTGAATTAAATGGCCAGGGCTAAAACTTTGCCTCTGATTCTCTCGTCTCCTGTGTTATTGGGGGCCCCACTGCAGCCAGGGAGGTGGCCAGTGCCTCGTCTGGAGTAGGATCTGCTCTCCTGGACCCCATTCTGGACCTTCTGCTTAATATTCATCCCCTTGCACAGCACTGCACAAATATCAAGCTTTATAAATATTAACTGAGAAGCTAGAGGAGCCGTGAGGCTGGAAGTCAGCTCCCATAAAGCTCCCATAATACTGAAGCGCTGTGTCTGGGGTTGCATTCACCTCCCTCGGCCAAGGGAAGCGCAAGGGATGTCTGGCACACGGCACACGGGCACGCACGCACTGAACAGTGCGGCTACGACCGTGAAATCAGAAACATTCGCTGTGAAATTGGCCCCTTTCTGTTCTGCTCCCCTGCAATCCTGTTCTTCAGTCTCTGTCAGTCAACGGGCTGTTTTCCCACTGGGAACTTGTGGGATCTTGGCGTGCAAAGCCTTGCATTTCATAGCTCCTCGTCAGTGGGAAAGGGAGACCGTGACAATGTTCACTCAAAACTGGGGGCAGGGGGGTTTGCTCTCCTACCAGCTCACATCGGGTTTAAACCTGGTTCTTCAAGGGAGAGCAGATTTGGTTCTCTGTGTGCACTGACCAGAAGAGACCAATGGACCAAGGATGAATTTGTGTTAGAAAACAGCTGAAACGGGCATTTTGGCAAACGGGTTCACTTTGGTCTGCATCATTTTTGGATGTTTTAGTTAGAAATGAGCATAATTATAAAGTGGTGTCCTTGCAAGGGTGGAGTTTCGGTTTCAGAAGGGCTGTCTATACATTTTTCACAGCATCTCAGGCTTCCCCGTGTGCATTTTGGATTTCATTAGGCTTTTTCTTTAAGACATAGATGGTGCCTTCAGCTGTCAGAGGTACATGCAGCATCAGAAAGATGTCAGCAGACTCGCTGAGTCTTAGAAGTCCCCTCAAAGCTGGAAGGAGGACCGTAACTCTCCATCTTTCAGCAACAGTTGTCAGAGTTGGGGTTGACCTTGTATTATTCTCCTTAAAAAATTCAGGATCTGCAAACCAAGTGCATTGGTCACTGCATCGTAAATGAACTTCAGATGAGGGGGTACTTGTGGCACTACCAGCTTGCTGGCATCAGTCTGGACCTTTCATCCCTCCCGAGAGAGCTCTTTGAAGAGGCAGAGAATTAAAAAATCCACGGACAGTCTGTACTTCTGGAAATTTCTGAGGGAGAAAGGTTAACAAGGGCTGTCTTAGTCTCAACTTTCATAAAGGCAGGTTACATGGAAATGAGAAAACAAGGCTGGTGGGGTTTGTATTTTTTCCCCAGGCAAACACAGGAGATGGATTAAACCGAGGAATGCTCTTCAGTTTATTCTCAAAATATAACACCTATCCAGAGGGATATAATTTTTCTGTTAAGCTTACGACACTATCTTTGTTAGATTCATTCCCGATGATTCACTTGTCACAATAAGAACCTCAGCTGAGAAACAAACCTCCGTGGCTCCTCCACCGCGCTCTGCTCTGCCGCTCGCTGGCGCGGGGCTGCCCAGCAGCAGTTTCTGTGGTGACGGCCGCAACATCCAGCGTAACCCGGGCAAACGCTCCTGGGGCACATGGTGAGTGGGTGCCCCTGCCACCCGTGACCCCCCAGGGACTCCTCGCCGTGAAGGTGATCCACTTTGGGTCGCTGCTTGAGCACGCTGGGATTCCAGCTCTGCAATGAGTGAGACTGTCCAGAGTAACGCTGTCCTGCACCCCTCCGCCACCTGACTGACTGTGGCTGCTGATGGCAGCGAGGGGTGATGGCCCTTAGAGGAGAAGCGCTCTCTGAGCAGCAACAGCTTCGTTGGCCTGACACAAGTAGAAGGTTTAGGTGTCAGTTACCCAAAACCCAGGGGGGTTGAGGCATTAAATTATGTGATAGCGCGTGATGACAGTTACGGTGTCTCCCTTGTATTTGCACTGACAACTCCTCTGTCCGTGCTCTCTCGCATTTATTTTCCCTTCACTCGCCTCTCCACTCCTGCACCTGCATCTCCTTTATTTCAGTCTGGCCAAGCCCAGGCCCCTTTCCCATCCCCACAGCAAGGGTTTTGTGCCAGGCAGGGCTGCTCGCTCCCTGCTCACACCTTGGATCCTCTCGCTTGACCACGTTAAACCCTGTCTGGTCCCACCTCCGTTCAGTACCACGCTCATGGGGCTGTTCAAAATGGTGTTGCTAAATTGTGCTGTGTTTCCCCCAATACGTGCTCCTGGAACCCCATCTTCCTTTACTATTGATATATAAATTTCCCGTTACTATATATTTCTTTCCTTGTTGCTATATAAAACGCGGTTAATGCAAATTTACATAGAGGTTCCCTCCCTTCTTCCAGTTGCGAGTCCTGGTAGGGGGGATTCCTACTGCCTCGTGCTGAGCTGCTTGGGGGTTTTGGGAGATTCTTTTTGGGACATAAATACATAAATACAGCTGGATTGCGTTCAAGGTTGAGGTGGATCAGTGTAAGGTGAGAAACATCTGAACAAAATCCTTTGCGCTGTTCAGGCTGCAAGGCAAGAGTTGTTTCTTTTTCTTGCTGTGAGTTCAGCTTTCTGTCCTGGTTTTAATTTCTCCCCATTTTAATTTCTCCCCATTTTTCTCCCACTCCTCAAAGTCCGAGCTGCCCCATCACCAGCAGTGCTGAGCCCCGATGCTGCCCACCCCCAGGGTGCTGGAGGGGAGCCCTGGGGTGCAGGAGCCCCTCAGCCTCCTGGCAGCCTCCAGGAATAGCAAAACCTGAGAGTGCCTCGTTCGGGGGTTGTTTTCCCTGTGAAGGACTGTCGTTAGTGCTGCATCTTCCTTTGGTTTTACAAGAGCAAAGAACCCGGTGAGATTTCAGTACTTTTGACTTAAAGCAATGAGGACGTAGATTTTAAGGAATATAAAGACTCTCGTACCAGAGACCAAGGGATATTTCTGATATTGGCTAGGAGAAGATGTTTTGAGGAAAGCTGCCCTGCAGGCATTTACCCCATCCCAAATCCTCGCTATCTAAACATGGGAGCAGGAGGGAAGGATGGCAGGGTCTGTGAAGAGGCAAGACCTTTGCTTTTCAGGTTTATGCTCCCTCAGAGCTGCCCCTCGGACAGTGCTTCTCACCGTATTTTCTGTAACTGAATTTTTCCATCTTTAACTGAGGTCAGGTAGCTGCTGAGGTCGTGATGGCAGGGCCTAGGCTTCGGCGGGCGATGGGTTTTGGGGAGAGCTGTGCGGCCGGGCTGGCTGGCGTGTGTACAGGGCAAACGATGCCTCGGGGCTGGTGTTACTGGGACAGACGGACCCAGCCTGGCCAGGGGTGATGATACAGGTGACTGTGGAAGAGATTTGCAGAAAGCAGAGCTGTACGGACGCTGACAGGGAACCAGGAGGGCTGTTTTTTAAAATTCAAGGGGACCTAGCCCAAAAAGCCTGGGCAAACCTTTCCGCAGCCCCTCATCTCCACTCAGGCTTCAATATAAAAAAGCAGCACAGACCTGCCCCGGGGTGATGGAGCAGGAAAAACTGGTGAGAGATGGTACTTTTGGGTTAGCAAGAGGCTCAGATGTGGGGCCCACGCGGGCTGTCGCCCCGTCCCCGGGGTGCTCCAGCCCCCTCAGCACACCTCGGGCTGTCGCAGCATCTTCCCTCTGTGCCGCACCCATGGCCCAGGGACTGGTCCTGAGCGTGACGGCCCCCAAACCACCCAGAAGGTCGGGGGGATGGCCACACATCAGCAGAGCAACTCTCTCTCTAGGTTTAATTTTCCCTTTCAGTAGATTCTTGCCTTACAAATATTTTATGGTTTTCAACAGCCCCGCTAATGGACCTTGCTGACAAATTCACAAACATTGGCATGATACACTTGTAATTAATATTTCCATTGCCTTAGGGATAGCCTTAGAGAGCGGGATTGCAGGCAGCACTGCAGCGGCTCATTAGGCACGCAGCTGTACGTGCAGAGGCCGGCCCGAGCCGTCGTTACATCTGCACCCCGAACAACCCCGGTACTGCCCAGGCTGGCGGGGGGAGCGGGCGAGGAGACCCCGCTTGCCGGGTCTGCCTTGTCTGCCAGCTCTGCTGCTGCCCGGGGGTCCCTGCCTTGCTGGACATGCGGTGGAAGAGCCTCAGCTCCCTCAGTGCTTCTGCTGCCCAATTTTCTGCCTGTATCCCTGTGACATGGCTCATCCTTTTTGAGCTGATGTCGTCACCCCGTGCAAACCCCTCCTGGAGAGAGCTGTGGTGCCCGCGCAGGAGGAGCTCAGTCGCTATCCTGAGCTGGTATAAACCATCCCAACTCCCCTCGAGCCAGCTGGGCTGCACTGGACACCAGTAACTGATTACCTGGGGATCACTGTCTTTACGTGGTTATATTATAGCTATTAACAGCAATAGGTAACTTGCTATCCATAATTTTAATCCGAAAATGTAGGTCACTGCGAAAGAAAAAGACTATTCTGTCACTTACTCTAATTCTGGCCTGCGAGGTGTTAGAGATGTTAACGTTTAAACCCTCTCTCCTTTTCGTTATTTACCTGTTGTGCAGCTTCTCAGCTGGTGGCAGTGGTTCCAGCCCTGTTGCGCGCGGTGGATTTATGCTGCTTGATGCCAGCTCAGGATCTGGCACTGCGTGCTGACACTTAGGTAGCTGGAAAAAAAAATGTTCTTTGGTATCATTTTCAATGAGAAGGTCCAACAGTTCAAGATTATGATGAAAATAATTTTCTGCCAACACTTAGATCAGCTATACTGAATTCACACGTCGGAGCAATTGCAATGATTTCCTTCATGCTGACTAATACGACCATGAAGACTGTCGGCGGTTCCACCTTCAGGGCTTTACTCACCAGTTTTGTTCAGAGGATCAGTTGCCAAATTCGAAGTTAGACTTTATGAATCATATTTATTTATGTTATGGTAGTGCTTGGGAGGTCTAGTCCTGGGCTGGGAGCCTGCCACGCTAGGTGCTGCGCAGGTACCCTGGCCCGAGGGCTTTACCATTGCTTTTAACAGAAGAGAGAGGGGAAGGCAGGGGTCGCCCCATGGAGACTGGGGAACATGGTTTGTCTTCTTGCCAAGTCTTCGTAGGAGATGCTGGGAACAAGAGAAAGATTTTACTTTCCTAGATAGGGGAGGGGACCGCACCACTGTGCTGCAAGGGAAATATTTACTCTCTAGGCTGGTGCTAAAACCAGCTGTTGGTATAGGATGGGCACAGGGGTTTGTTTTTTATTAGCTTAGTGTGAAACTTGCATAGCTAATCTTCTTTTTGAGGAAAAGATAAATGCTCTCAACATTGGCAAATGAGTGCATTACCCGCTAGATTAATTACTATAAAGTGGAATAAGGTGCTCATTATTTATTCAACGCTTCACTAGAAATCCTTGGTGGATACCAAGCTCAGAGGCCTGACTCGATGCAGAGGAAAGGACAAAGCCATCGAGGTGGCGTGTGAATAACCATGCTTGTCTCTGCGTTAGTGAGGAGCTGAAGGGAGAGGGAACCGCACGGCTTCCCTGCATGGAGATCAGGTCGCCGCGGAACGGATCCACACCCGCAGCGTGGGAAGAGCCCGTTCTCGCAGGGAATCACCGCGCTTTCCTCTGCTCCCGCTGCTGACACTGTTTTTTACACGTGTCATTTCAGTGGCATCTTCATAAAGTTCTCTGCACTCACAGGCAAATCCTTTTTTTTTTTTTCTCCCCTTAGTAGTAGTGAAAACTCCTTACTTTTTAACCAGCTAACAGCCCAGATCACCACTGACCTGGCGCTACAAGGCTGCCCAGTGGGGCCATGCTGGACGACCAACCTTTTCATGTGAAAAAGCATATAGAAAAGTCAAAACTTCATCGCATGTGTAAAGCCACTGAGTTCAGCAGTGCCACGGCAGGGATGAACTTGGCCTCAGGCAGTTATTTCTGCAGCTCTTCTAGGCTTGTGCAAAAAAATCAGCTGGATAATTGACAGGTTTGGGTGTCTGCCACTGCCTTGTTTGCTTTTGCCTTCCATGCCTGATCGTGGCTTTGAAATGCTAATTGCAAACTTTATGTGGTCTGTCAAAGGGAGTTTGAGTTATTTTGATGTATTTTTGATGCACTCTGGAGCTTCACAATCAAACTTTGAGGTTTGCTTAGGAAGGTAAGAACCGCTCCCTGTCAAAGATGACAGCCAGAGGCAGAGCAAGAAAAGGGTTGAGAGAATTTGCAGTAAGGGCCAAAAGCTGAAGCGTCTGCACGTGGAGCTTCAGGGCTCACCAGGAGGTTCAGGTGTCAGCGTCTGGAAGCTGGGGAGGTGTCACACCAGCAACCCCCTTCCCTGCTGGTGTTTGTGTGGGGGTAGCTGGAGTTGGGGTCCTGTGGTCGCACAGGGGAACTGGCTTTTATTCCTTTCCCCGCTGCTGCTGCGTTAGGGCATCGCCCCTTTTGCCCCCGTGCCCCCCTGCACGCTGGTCTATTTAAACCTCTGGCTGCTGTGGGCAGAGCTGGCCCCACGCGTGGTGGGGAGCACGGAGCCAGACCACGGGCTCCGGGGAATATTTTAGGCGCTGGTGTAAGACAAATGAGAAGTGCCGTTCCTTCAGTGGGCTACAGAAACTGGGTTGTATTGAAAAGAAATGTTATATAAGGGACTAAAATTAGCAGGATGGAAAAAGAAGTCTGCTAAATACTCCCGTCTCTCTGTTGACACAAGCAGACTTCCACCAGAAGGGGAGGGCTCCTTAATTATACTTTTCTGACGTATTCCGGAAATTAGGGATTGAGAAAGTCCGTGAGCTCGGGTTGCCCACCCTGGCGGGTCGCTCGTGGGGGGATGATCTGGGCAGCCCCAGCCCATAGCCCCCTCCACACGTAGGGTCCGACTTGCCTTGCCACAATGCGATGGGGCGGGAACGTATCCTGCCCCATCCTCCCTGGGAAGGAAACCCTGCCACCGGTACAGTCGCCATCGAAGCGGCAGATGGAGCTGATGTTGGTGGAGGTGAATTTTTGGAGGTACCAGGGTGGGAGCCATTAACTGCCCCCCCCCAGACAGGTTAATCATGGGTGAGCATCCCTGCAGGAGGAAACAGTGACCCGTCTCCCCCAACTAGGCACCCAAGCAAACTGATTTATTTTTCTTTAGGACCCTCCTGTTGAATTTGAGCCCGTTGTGCAGTACGGCTGAGGTTCGTTCTCCCTGCTTTAGGCTCTGCCCACTCTGCCAACAGACTGGTTTATTTGCTTTTCACAATTTATCCCCTAAGCCGTACCCTTAGCGACCTTCCTTGCCCTGTAAATACCAGTTGTCTTTTGCTCTTTATCCAGAGAAATGGTACGGGGATACGGGGCGGGCCCAGGTGGGTGCTGGGGAGACGTTGCTATTTACACTGCGCTCCTCCGGGGCCGGGGAGCTGAAGGCTGCGTGCACAGCTACTGCTCTGCCCCTGCCAGAGAATTTTGCAGGGCACGGTGTGAATTTGGCCATTTCATTGAGCTGTGAACACAGCTTCAGCATCTCTGGGGGAAGGAGGGGACTAGAGCAGCGAAAGGACAGTGGAAAGCAAATCCTCTCCCGAGGGATGTTCCTACCCGCACGGCAGCGCGGGCAGCTACATCACCCACGGCTCGTGCTCGTGCCTGCCTTCCCGGAGCTGCGGGAAGCAGACGCTCACCCCGGTACTGTCATCCCTGACAGAAAACATCCATTTCGCTGACACCCACACGCTCGGCATCACAGGAAATCGGAGGCTTTATATAGAGGTGGGAACCACACTCCCGAGCCGCCCCGGCGCGTGAGGGGTTGCCTCGCACATGTGCTCACAGCACCTTCCGAGGGAGGAGGAGGAGGAGGAACGCCGGGCTCCTTGCTCCAGCTCACGGAGAGCCCGGCCAAACGGTCCCCTTTGCAGGGCTGCTTCCCTGAGCCTAAAGGAGAGCAGGACCCACGGACGGCAGCCTCCCCGCACGGCAAAGGAGCCTTTTGCCTGCGCCTCCCTCCCGCTGGCAGCAGACCAGCTCATCAGCTATTCCAGCCCTGTCTTTTCCCAGGGCCCCTGGAAGCATCGCTGTTACAGCTACAGCTGCTGGAAAAATTTCCAGCAAAGCTGTTTTCTAGCTGAAAACCGTATTTCAGCAAAATGAAGGGTTTTTTGCTGGGAGTGGGTTGGTTTGGGGTTTTTTCCCCCCCCTGCAGACTATTTGGATTTTTTTTGGCCAAAAACCTGAAATGATTTGGAAATGCTTTCGCAGGGATTCATGGGAGTCATAGTCCAGTGCCTCGCATCCTTGTTCTTCCCTCTGCTCTGCGCTCCCAGGACAGAATATGCTTTCCATGATGCACCACGTAGGTTTATGAAGGGAGGAAACCATGCAGTAAGCGAAGTTTGTTCAGAAGCTGTGGTCCAGAAATGAAGATTAAAGAGGTATTCACACCAAACTCAGCAGTAGCTGGGGCTGGATGCCACAGCCTAAGAGAATAACAATCCCAGAGCTAAAGCTATAAGTTGTTATAACTTGAACAAAAAATAGTTTGTGTTTCTTGAGGGAGTCTATGGTAGAGCCTTGCTTGGTGCATGGGAAGGTCCCACAGCGTTCGCGGTGCCTTGTCAGAGCAGAGCTGGATGTAACATCAAGGCCTCTAACTATTCACAAGTTATAAGTGTTTACCAGTAGCCGTTGGCTTTGATTCGTCTTTCACCCATTGTTTTGCTGGGATACTGCTAAGAGCAAAATGGGAGATTCACTGATGAGAACGGGCTGAGCTATTTTTAGCCAGAGGCTCATAAATCACCTAATATCTAACGTTTTTGTTTTGAACTTTGAATTCAGACAATGGAAAATAGGGTTCCCAGATCAAATAAACATTCTCTTTCTATTGATGGAAAAATAAACATGAGCTGCTTAAATATCAGTAGAGGATAATTTATTAATCACATGAGGATGAAAAACACAAGCCCACTGTGATCCGGAGAAAAGTATGAGTCTCGGGAGTGCACGAAAGGCTGGGAGAGGTCAAGACTGTCTGAGCTGGAAAATGAAGCAGTTGTGGTTTCCAGGCTAGGATGTGGCACGTACAAGTTTTTAATGTCTCCAGACAGCACTGGATAGGACAGAGTGGGGATGCAAACCACACCTGTGTCCCCTGCAAGATTTCCAAATTCCCATTCATGCACCAAAACGGGTGGTTGTAGCTGAGGCTCATTTTTCTTATCATCAAGCTGTGCTGGCAGGATGGAGGCAGCCCTGGTCTGAAGCTGCCTGGAGGTGGCAGGACAGGATCCTGGCACAGGCATGCACTGTATGGCTGGCACCGGCCACAGTCCAGGTCCCCAGTCTCCTCCAGAAACACTCACACGGGGATGAGCTGTGCTCTTGGGGCCGTGGGTAGCACGCAGTGTGTGCGGAGCGTGTGTTAGGATGAGCGAGATGCTCTGGCTGAGAGTGGGTGGTCTCGCTCTCCAGTGCCCTTGATGATATACCTCCTCTTGGTCACATATGTGACAACAAAGGTCCCTTTCCACTGGACCCTGCCACCCTGGGACTCCAGGCTACAAAGCATCATGAATTCAGAAGAAAATGTTTGCACATTCCCTTTTGTGCAATTCTACCATCCTTAAATTTCAATTAATTTAAATTTGGGTTGTCTTGGTCCATCTTCTAAACATTTTACAAGGGGGGATTGTTTTGAGGTGGTTCTTAATGTGGGAATAAAATAGTGCATAAATATATATATATTTACTCAGCGTGCATATATATGATACCTGTATTTATAGGCATCAAGTACCTGACCAACTCCTAGCGTATGGGCTCTCTTCGCCCGCTAGGTCTACCTGATGGTAATAGGCTGTCCTACAGTGCATGCATAGAGCCGTTTGGAGCTGCAAGTGCAGATTGATATGGATATGGATATTTGGCCAGTCATAGGTAAAAGCTGGGTCCAAAACTGCAAACATTTTTTGGCAAGAGAATACAGCACTATTTCCAGTTTGGAGTCATTCAACTTTCTCCTGAAAGCATATGTAACACCTCTGAGAGAGTGCATTGCTCCGTAATCTTTAATTATCACTCCCAATCACCATCCAATGGCTGGGAACCTGTCGTGGGATGGTCCTTTTCTGCCTTTGACTGGCACGCTTGGAGTAAGAGCCCTGCGCTGGGAGGACTGATCATGTCCTTCCCAATGAAAATCAACACAGGTTGTGTGATGGGAACTGCACACTCGAAAAAGCAGAGCCAAAAACTCTCACAGCCAATGCTGTATTCCCAGAGGCGCGTCCCCGGGCTTGGCAGGCTGCTGTGGGATGGGGAGGCACCACGGGCAGCACACGCTGCCTGTGGATGGAGGTGTCAAGGGGAGCTGGGAATCCCATCTGCTCACTGCATCAGGCTGCTTGGTTTATGCCAGTTTCCAAGACTTTTTCTTTCTGCATCATGCAAAGGCCAGACTGAAAAGGTATTTTGTCTGCAAAGAAGACTCTAAGGCTGTTGAGCACATGATCACAAGCAGATAAACCCATGAAGGAAAGAGCTTAGGAAAAATGTAAGTTAACCCTTACAAACCTGACTTTTCCATTTCCCATGGTACTGATTTCAATCAATTTCTGATGTACTGGACCACGTGAAAAAAAAAAAAATACCACACAATCCCTGAGAAAACAAAAGCAAAATTAAATTCCAAGTACTGTGCTTTTCTTCTTCAGCAAGATCTCTGCAGAGAGAACGCTTTCCTCTGACCTTGGAGAGAACCAATTTAGAAAATAGTTGGGAGGTGGTTGCCAGTAGCCATAAATCCAGAGAGTTTTGACCGTTTTGTCTTTTCAATTCCAACACGAGACTTCGCTTTGGTTGTGCTTACAATCAAGATCTGAATTTCAAAGCTCTCTCCATGCACCTTCTCATTCCAACGCTTCAGGCAGAGCCTCTTCAAACAAAAAGGCTCAAACTTTCTTTCTGCCACATGACTTCTCCAACTTTCCTCCCTCCTGCCGTGGAGACGCCAGCTTTGTAGATGTGGGACTTTTACAGACCTTCAAAAGCCTCTCACATAAAATGAGATCCGGGACATGGTTTGGAGCTGTCAGCATAAACGACCTGGCAGAGCAGCGCTTGGTGCCAGCGAGCCAGGCAGGGGCAGGGCTGCCTGCGAGGCCTCGGCAGGGACGGGAGGCACGGTCTGCATCTTCCAAACCAGCATCAAGTTGTGAAAGATGAGTGGAGCAGCTTGAGCAAGGAATCCACCTGGGTAGTCGTGTCCTAAAAGAGCGTACAAATGGACACTAGCTTTTTGTTTCTGTCCCGGTCTTATTGCAACAGGATGAGGTTGGGGTGGTTGTGTTTTTCCTTTCATCCGGCATTCAGATGCTAGTAACGTTCCCATGACCCAACCAGCTAAGTCTGCTGGTAGCACGGCTCCTCAGAGACCCCGCGTTCAAGTGCAGGGACTGGAGAGGAACGCACCGCCTGGGGACGTGGTAGCCTTCCCCAGGTTTGGGTGAAATGTGTGCTCACAAGTATGATGTGTCCCTGGCTGGTCAGAAATCCTTCCGAGGACCGTACTGCATTCCCAGCTCACCCTGGCCGTGCCACAGCCCTGAGAGCCATGGCAGTGCCCAGCCACCCGCCACTGGGAGGAACCCAGGAAATACGCTGTGGTATTTAGGAAAACTCAGCATTTAAATCCTTGCTACTCAAAAGGTAGAGATTGAAATTTTTTTCCAAAGCTAGAAGAGACCGTGAAATCCTCTGGCTGCCTCCGAGGTTTGCTCTTGCTGGGAGGGAGGGCTGACCTTTCCGTGCTGCCCAAATCTGTACTCTTTCACAGAAAGCTTCTGCTTTTCTTCAGACTCCAGCATCTTCCCCAGTCCTCCTTTGCCCTCCCACTATCAGCAGGAGCCACATGCACATACCGTCCTGCTTCATCTTTTGAGCGACTTCAGATGCAGAATTTTGAAGGGGGAAAAGAAAAATTAGTTCTCTCAAGCTTGGACATCTCTGTGACCTTGAGTTAGTTTAAATAAACAATTGTCTTTTAAGGTCTTACCAACAGTGAAAACTTGTCTTTCTGTCCGCTAATGCAATTCTTATTACTGCTGGTTTCACTTCCAAAAGTTGACAAGCAGAAAAACAAGCTCCTTTCCTCCCCTCCCTCTTTCCCGTCCGCAAGTTCAGGCAGCTGCAGGATGGCTGAATTCCCCCTGCAGCCATTTCCAGGGCAAGGAGGCAAGGGCGACCCGGGATGTTACTGGGCATACTGGTTTTAGAGAGAGACACCAAGATCCTTAGAGGAGTTGGGAATGATCCATGTGTGTGCAAGGCAGTGCACGCTGCCCGCCTGGATGACCCCTGCTCTGGCACAGCTGGCTGGGCACGCGAAGTGGGTCATTTCTTTACAAAGTCTGTGATTTCCATCCAAACCGAAGCAAATTTCCTTGAAGGTTTTGTCATGCCCTCATTTTTGAAATGGGAGAATGTAATTCAAAGGGAAGTGACTCACCCCAGACTGCACTAGCGGGAGCTGCGGGGTCAGCAGGAGCTGACCCCTTGGTTTTCTGCCTCTGAAATGTGCTCCTTTCCTCCTGTACACATCTGCTCGCCGGGTTTGCTATGGCTTGGGGAAAGGACCTCCAAGGCTGCTGTTTGACGAATTTTCATCAATCTGGGCAAGAAGAGAATAAAGGCTGGAAAAACAGAGTCAGGGAGGGGAAGAAATCAGGAGGGGCATCCTGAGGGGTATTATCCCAGAAAAGTTTAAAAGGAGCAGTTCGGGGGATTAAATCTTGGCTGACACATGCTTGGAGCTGTAAGAAAGGGAACTTCACTCCTGTTTCATTTCAGGGAACCAGGGCTGTTCATTCTGCATAACTAAGTACGATTTCATCAGAGAAATGCTTAGGTCCTTTGTCAATTTTTGGGTCATCTAGCGGTGCCCCAACTTTGATCCAGATCAAACTGGGACAAGTGGCTATCAGAAGCAGGAGCCAGTTTCAAAGGAACAAGCTGTGAGCTGGTATCACTGCTGAATCTGATGGAGCAAATAACCAAGCCGTGCACAGAGCCCAGGACCTTAGGCCAAAAGACTTTAAATGAAGGCTTAAAACAAGAGGTGGAGATCTTGCAAAAGGAATTAAAGTAGATCTAAGGCAGCTAGAGACTTTGCAAAAGGAATTAAAATAAGATTAGAGCAAATTCTAATAAAGAGCCGTAGGCTTCAAAAAAAGGAGTTAAAGGAGCATCTGGAAGTTTCCCAGAGAGGCTGAAAGACGTCTTGCAGGCAGAGATGAAGTTTGTGCTGGGGAGGGGAGCACAAAACATCCCAGAAGGTGGCTGAGCACAGATGTAGTTGTGCCAGCCCTCCCCCAGGAGTGGAGAGTCAAGAGACCTTTGGCCATCGTAGAGCTTGCTAACCAAGAGAAGCAACAGCATGAAGTGAAGGAGCTGAAAATGCATCTACAAAAGAGAAAGAAAATAGGCAAAGAGAAATCAGTCCCTGGCTGAAAGTGAGCCCAGAAGAGGTCTAACTCCAGGCCAGGAATTTGTTGCCATTTTCTTTACTGCCAACCCACAGAGGCCTTGAGGAGAGGTCAAACTATCTCTGTTCAAGCAGTCCTTGAGAGAAAAAAATTCCTGAGGGGACTTATTTGCTCAGTTCAAGATCACTGAGCACGCAGTTGGCTGGAAGGTGAACACCAAGGCCGTTTCCAGCTGCAAGCGATGGTGACCCAGCTCTTCTGGTGCTGCAGAGCTGGAGTGACATCCGATTTAACACGAAGGTTTGAAGGTTAGAAAGAGGAGGTTAGAAAGCCCACCTGAATTCCTGACATTTCCAGGTGCCCATGGGGCTTCCCGAATGATGTGGCACTTGATCAGCCCGAAGGGTGTTTACTGGGTTTGGGCTGCAGGTTGAGAGGCCAAAGGGACCCAGGAGCATGTGGGATCTGCAGCAGAGCAGGGACCTCCCTCTCCTGACAGCGAGAGGAGCTGAGCCCTGAGCCAGCCTTCCACGCTTTCGGCAGCCGTGGAGATGGAGAGGGAGGGTGCTGCTGCCTGCTCTCTGCTTTGCTTTAGTCCTGCACAGAAAAACCTGCCTGGGAAAGGCAGAAAGCTGAGGAAATGCATGAATGTGCTCCGCTCTGGGAGACTGTTGAGAGCTTTTGGGTTGAGTGCCGGCTGCGGGAGGCGGGAGGGAAGATGCTGCTAATTGCTTTTCTCAGGTACAGGATGGGAACCGTTTCCTTGTAGCTGATTTCCAGGACGTGCAAACTCAGGCTGTGCCGTGATAATTAGGTGAAATGCCAGGGAGCACTGGGGCAAACCTGGGCACTAAGCCTTGGCTATTCTGTATGTCAAACACATTGTACTGTATTTTGATAAAGATATTAGCAATTTCTCATTTTTTGCTGGTAATTAGATGCCAATCTTATACAAGGTCTCTCTGTATAGTGAAATTTCGTGGTGTTATCTTGTAACAAGGGACCATCTCTGATTGACAGCACAAGAGCTTTGCAGCAACAAAAACTTGTAGGAGCTTGGCAATTAAAGCCTATAAATGGCATCTCCCTTGAATGCTAGATAATTTGAAGTGATTAAAGACAGATTAGCCAAGCACAACAAGTGAACAAAGCAATGGATGGCAAGGGTGCACCCAGAGTTGATGCATTGCTGCTGCAGGACCCTTTCTTTTGACGGTCGGGGTGAACTGGTGTTTGAACACCAGGCTTGAGCCATCTTGGTGTGATGGGATGAAGGTAAATGGAGAAGGCTGAGGGGTTCTGTGGGCCCATAGTTAGATGCTAAAATCCAGATTGATCATTTATCCTCAAACAAATGAAATCTGGTGCTCTCCTTTCCCTTCCAACCCTCTCAGCTCTGCCTGCAATGTACTTTGGCAACACTCATGCGTTGTTTGGTCAAAATAATTTCTAGCTGGCTCGTGAAATCCTCCCTCCTCCCATCAAGGAAGCGGGCACGTCAAATGACCCGAATACCGAGCAGAAGAAACATAAAGCTAAGCCGTGTGGTGAATGACTTGTACAGTATTTTTGTAGCCACTACTCCTTCCCCACCTCTGTCCCTGTCTTTGATGTCTGGGCATGTTTTGGACACGGCATGCTGTGTCTGGGAGAGTCCTACTGCTACGGAGGCCTTGTTCTTTAAACTGGCTGATAACTCTTGTCACAAGAATTGCATTTGGTTGCTTATCAGCCTGTCAAAATTTCCCTTGATGGCTGTTTCAGTTAACTGGCACAGATCTTATCTGCTCTTCTTCCTTCATGCCCCTGCGAAAATTACTAAAACAACAAATAAACTGGGAAATTCAGCTTACACGTCAGGGTGGCTGGTGTGAGAGCACGGCTCTGACAGCAGGGACTCCATCAGGAGGCTGTTCCAGGACTCAAGGATGGTTTGGGTGTTTGCATTCCTGACTCCCATTCCCACATCTCCAGGGAGCATTTTTTGGTGCCTGGAGCAGGAGGTGGGGAGCCAGGATGGCACCTCTGCCGGCGGCAGCCTCCTGTCGGTCTGAGCCCCTGATCCTGGGCCAGATCCTGAAAGGCTGCTGGGTACCAAAAGATGTGCACTTGATGGTGGCTTTGCTTAGGACCTCAGGTGGGTTAAATATCTGCTGATTCTCTTAAATAACATTTATGGGCCAGTAGATTTCAAGCTGTATCATTAACACCTAAATTTTCAGCAAGTCTGGGTAGCGTGTGGGGTTTCTGTTGCACTCGTGTTTCGGGATACTCACCAAACTCTTTCAAGCCCACGCTGTCACCAGCACCAAAGAAGCTTTAGGCTTTGAGGGCTTCTGCCTCCCACTGCCTTGGTGCAGCTCAGCACTTTCTGAGCGCAATCTCATGCCTCCATTTGCCCATCAGCCTCGTTCAGCTGAGCGACTTGTGGCTTATTGATGGTGCTTTGCGATGCCCTAATGAAAGAGAGATGCGGGTGGGAGATGATTTCAATCATGGTCTACCTGCAAGAGGTGGAAATATTTCTTTTTTCTTGCAAGTCTCATAGCACCAGGAAATACCTTTGTGGCAGCAAACGTCATTGAAGGAAACTCGTTAGCCCAGGACAAGACTGAAATGTAGTGGCGGATATCTGGATTTCTCTGAATTTCTGGCTTATGATCCTTTTGTGCCCAGCCTCATTTGCAGTGAATTTGCTCCACAACAGGTTTCCAAAACGTTTATCTTAACATTGCAGGCACACAGAGGATCCCGCAAGGGATAGCAGGAGTAATTTCAGAGTTGTGTGTCTTGGGGAGGGAATGCTCTTCAGCGGTGTGTTAGGCAGCCGCTGTTAGAAAAGGGCATTTGCAAGGTTTCCATGGCAGCTGATTCCCACTGCTGGAGCTGCAAGCTGCGACTGGGGACACTTTAAAAGCACAAGAAGGAAAATCCAGACACCCCGCTCATTTGGAGCCTGCAAAGCCTGCAGGGCAGTTAGTGGACCCTGTTTTGTCCGTGGCTATCTGCCAGCTTCAGCTTTCGGAGCTGCTGGCAAGCAGGCGGCTGGGAAGGGCTGGGGACGGAGGCGTCACGCCGGGCGATGTGGGGCCATCGCTCCCTTTGGAGAGAGGCTGGGCTGGACCCCACGGCCGGGGGAATCCCTGTCTGTGTGGCGGTGGAAGGGGGCCGTGAGCATCCCTCCCCTCCGGCGCCTCTGAATTATCCACTATTTATTGCGTGAGCCGCACACATGTCATGTGCACTTTGCACGGAAGGCACAGCAGTCTGTCGGTGCCGCTGGCATCCAGCGCGAGCAGAGATTCCGATGAAAAAAGGAAGTGCCGAGCATGAAACAGATTTACTGGGGTTGCTGGAGCCTTTTTATCCCTTCATTATTCATTAAACTGGGCCCTCCAGCAAATATTTTTCCACCCACAGTGAGTAAACTGGGGATTTTTCCCTCTTTGCAGCTTGATGGGCCCTTGACGGCTGGTTCAGGGGAAGCTCAGCGCCTCGGCAGGCAGAGACCTGCAGCTCACCACGTGCTGCCGGGCGGGAGGCAAAAACCCTCTCGAGGCCTCTTACAGAGAATGGGACCATTTTTATTACTGGAGCAACCTTTCAGGCAGCTCCCACCGGTCAATACCTGCAGTGCCATTGGACCAAACAAAACTAATCCTGCTTTTCCAGCACGTCCATGCTCCCTCGCAGCGAGCTGCAGCGCTGAGCACTCGTGCAAGCCCCGTGGTGTGTGGGGCTGGTGGCTGGAGTGGGTTGTGTTTACAAGCTGGTGTGAGTAGCAGCAAGGGAATGTATTTAGTAGCATTGCATAAGCGTGGTATTTGCAGATGCAGGCGAGTTCTTGCGCTGATGTCAAAGAGCAAAGCTCAGCTGGAGTCAATGCAAATCTCCACCTACTAAGGATCAGCCCGTGGTGCCAAAACTCTTGAGTGTTTTGTTTTCAGGGCACCAGGAGAATGTTTCAGCTTTTTTTTTTTTCTTTTTTTCATGCAGTTGGAGAACTGAAGTAAATACTGGCATAAAGCAGCTGTCTCGGTGCTAAGGACTCTGCTGGAGTGGCTCTTTGTCGGCTAATGAAATCCCGGGGTGGTTCAAGGGGGCAGGTTGTTTCTCAGTGTGAGACATGGTCACGGGCCAGTTTTAAAGACCCTTGTTCAGATATTCAGGTTGAGACCTTTCTGATGCAGGATACTGCAGGTTTCCCTAGGCTCTCTAATGGTGGGCACAGCCCTGCCAGACCGAGGAACCCCAGCAGCGGGCAGAGGGCCTCCTGCCAAAGCTGCCCTCTGCCAAGGCTGCCAGATCCCCCTGTCCTCCCAGCCGGGGAGGCAGAGTGCCTTGTATGTCGTAAACACTTTCCTGAACCCTGCTCATCAGCAGCTTTGCCCAGCCTGCAGTTTTCCTCACTTTTGGTGGATTGCCCTGTGCATGGTTTTGTTTTGCAGTTATTGAGAATTAGATGTGGGGAACGAAGCTGCCTTGACTTGCCACGGGGGTCTGTTTAACTGGGGAAGAAATTGCAATAAGCTTTGAGTTTTTCCATCCTTTACCGTAGGAGGTGCTCGTTTGGGATGGATGGCTGGTCACAGTCTGGACGCAGAGCTGTTCCCGGTGGATTTGAAATGGGGTGGGGAGAAAGTGCACGGGGCTGTTAGACGTGGTGAGATGACCACCTGCAAGAGTCTAGAGAACTGAGTGAGCAGTGAGCAGAGAGGGAGGATCTGACCAAATTTAAGTGTGGTCCTTAACTGAGCAAGGAGCAAGGACCAGCACTGGTCCATTTTCTTACCTGGTGATAGCTCTTCACATGAGGCATCAAGTGGGGCTGCGTCCACTGATGATGAGACCTGAAAAGCACGTCTCCTGCTTGCTTTTTTCCTATTCTTGTGATTCCTCTGTTCAGCCTGGATGTGACAGGTCCTAGGTTAAGAATCAGCGCTATGTCAGATGCTGTTGCCTTCCATCTACGCAAGCAGCTGCTCTCATATCAAGCTGGTCCAGCTGGCAAGAGCAGAGATGTCACCGTGGATTTTGATACCAGACGCACAATGGGAATTTTTCAGAGCACGAATTGCTGTGGGGTCCCCGCTGTCGAGCGAGGGTGTGTAGTCCCTGAGGTCTCTGGTCAGAGCAAAGTCAGCCTGACTGAGACGTGCTGAAGGCAGGCAGTCAGATGTATCGCAATAAGCTGTTGCCCTAACGCTGTTACGATTTATGAAGCGCAGTTCCAGCCCCTTATTACCATCTTGTGCTGGTACTGTGCTGCTGGGTCAGGATGCTCTGGACTGAGAGCCCTGGGAGATGGGGTCTTCATCATGTGTTGGCATTTTCTGACGGGTGTGGGAAGGTGTAAGGAGCCAAGGAGGACCAAGCTCAGAGGTTTTGGAGCTGTTCTGGGCAGGGTGTCAGCAGCTTTGGAAAGGGAGAATGCATCTCACAGAAGCTCAGAGCCTGACAGCACTTTTGAATGTCACTCTGAGACTCAGCCCTGTCATAACATGTCTGAGGAAGGGTTATTTCCCCAATACGTGGGTCTCTGCCTGTGATCTTCAGCCTCTTGGCAGGCAGCAGCAGTGGAGAAGCCAAGGACCAAGTGGATGGCAGCATCCAGGTACATAACACATGCTGGATTGGGGCGAGAGGAATTCACTCTCTAAGGGCACCTTTCCGGCACACAACCCCTTTGAGGAGCCGTGGTGAGATGTGACAGCCTGGGCAGAGTGCAGGAGATGGGCAAGCTGAGCAGCGGCTCCTGTCCTGCCCCGGGATGATGCTGCTCTGTTCCGGACCACCCAGTCCACGTCCTCACCTGGGTCTCTGTAAGGAATTAACAGGTCAGATTGTGCATTTTACACTGAATATTGGCTCTCAGGAAAAGGCTGAGCAGAAGCAGGGACCTTGCTGCCCAGAGCCATGCTCTTGGCTGCTCAGGCGCCCACAGCAGGGAGCGGCCGTGGTACCATGGGCAGGCGGGGAGCCCCTGCGGGGCTGAGCCTCCGGCTCGGCTGCTGCCCCGAGACTGCCACTGGGTACTTCAGGGTCTGGCAGCCTCTGTTAAAAACTCCCCCTGCGTGAGCTACAGCGAGGTCCTGCCTCGCCTCTCCCCCAAAGGGCAGGGGCATGCGTGAGGAGGGCACCGTTACCCCAAAACCTGGGCTGGGAGCACTTCAGGGCAGGGACCATCTGCAGTTTGGTGCCTGTTGGATCAGCCTCTGCTGCGCTCCCCCAGCGCTCCTTGCAATAATTAGCATTAAAAACATGTCCTGTCTCAGGGCTGCCACCAGGTCTCTGGTCTCCTTTCCTTTGCCCTTGGAAGGATGGATAGCTGACAGCTTAGGAGAAACCTCCCCGCATTTGGGGGCGAGGGCAGCGGGTGCTCTGTGTGCCCCGCAGCCCGGGGATGCCTGTCAGCCCCAGCCCGCCGAGCACCGCGCCGCTGGCGGCAGCCAGCGCTCTGTCCTCTTGACAAATTCGAAAAAGGAATTATTTACGTCTCCTGCATATTTCTGGGCTTGACTGCCAAAAATGGCAAGCAGCACTGGGGCACACTGATAGTGTGGTGGCTGGAGGAGCAGCCCCGGCGGGGCACAGACAAACAGACCCCCACCGGCCGTTCCCCCCATCGAGTCCCTGCTAATACCGGGAGGGCAGGCAAGGGGAAGGGGCTGGGAGGGTTGTGGGGGCCGAGCTCCTCAGAAATTACTGAAGGATTCAGTGCAGAGTCTTTTTTTCCCCTGAAGTACTTCTTAAAAAAAAAAAAATCACCTTTTTTTAGCTCTCTGTAATGGATAAAAATAGCTAATATGTTATAAGAGAGACAGAGGCTGTGCCTGCCCAAAGCATCATTGTCCTGGTTTGTGTCCTGCGATGTTTGATGCAGTAGCTCTGTCAGTTGTCTGCTGAGGGGAGGAAGAGCCGGCTTTTGAAAGGAGGGTTTCAAAACACCAAAGTGATTAGTGATGCAAGTCCCTTGAGAAAAGAGCAGAAAAGATTCTGGATGAAAATTGGATGATGTTTGCTACATCAAAAATTGGATGGTGGTTTGCTACATGTTTTCAAGCAAGCAGGAGGCTGTGGGGCAGCCAAACAGGAGCAGGGACCGTGCTCCCACCGGCTGGGAACAGCCCCGGGCTTCGGAGATGTTCAGATTTTGTCCAGGGTTTTTTAGGGTAGGACTGTGCCCCAGGAAAAATGATTTTACTGTTGAAGCCACGTAACATAGCTAAAACCTTTGGTTTTGTTCAGAAATCTGCCAGCAGAACCGCAACATTTCAGTCATGTTCAAATAAAGATGCTTTGTGCGCCGTGTTAATTTTGTCTGAATTCCCCACTGGAACAGCCCAAATGAACTGATGGTCTTGTTTTGCTTAATTTTGTTATGTTAAATACAGATATTATATTTAACCATAATTTCCTTATTATAGTTAATATTCATATCATGCGTATCAATCTTGTTAAAGCACTGCGTTTCAGTGAGTCAACTTTTTCTTAAACTTCATTCTGTAGGAAATTTCAAGATTCGGGGCTTTTTTCCTTCCAAGGCAGAAGGATTTTATTATCTAAACCTATAATAATCAGGATTTCCTGCGGCTGGCAATTCTGGTTCCTGCCCACGTGGCTCCACCGGTCCCCAGCTGCAGCCGTGCTCCTGTTGCTTTGCTGGGGCTGTTTCGGCGGCCGCGGTGCTGTGCCGGTGCCGCTGGCACTGCTGCTGCTAACTGGGGCAGAGCGGGACGGGCAGGACTGGGACCTGCCGTGCTCAGGGGGACGGGCTCTGCCACACACGGACACGCACCGGGGCGGAGGTATCATCGCTTGTGGCTCGGTGGGTTCGCATCTAACCACACCGAGCTGCGCGCCAGCGTGCTGGGTAGGGGCAGTTATTGCCAGATATAGGCACGTGTGTGGCTTGGTCCCTCGCCTCTGTACATCCATCCCAAACTAGGGATGTACCTGTTGATACAGTCACGCTATCAGATGCCCGTGAAACCTTGATTCAAGGACCACATGAAAAATGCATGGATGAACGCTCCCCTGCCCAGACCACAGGTTGCATTCGTGATCGTGAACTTTATCTTCTCCCTTTTCCTATAAATGAGAGTAGAAAATGCCATCCCCTGAAATACTGCTGAGTGTCAGGATGCAGCGCGCAGTACAGCCCTGCGAGTGGAATTGCTAATAACCTCCTAATGAGGGAAAATGACATTAGGCAGTCTTTGGCTGGTGCTTCCTTTGGATAATATAATCCAAGCGTGCAGGCTGTCAGCCTGCTGTCTAACCCCACTGCCATGAACAGAGAGATTCATTGGCTATATTGGCATTTATCTCATAATAAAATTTGTCAACATCCAGAGTTTCTAAGGGCTCATGCTGCAGAGCCTCCGTGCTGAAACCTGCCATGGCAGGAGCATTAAGCCCGCAGCAGAGGTGCAAGGCACGGCACGATGCTGCACCTGGGCAGGGAGCAGTCCCGCCGGGGACGCTTGCTGGCTTTGCTCTGCTTCTGTTCAGTCAGAGATAAAAATCCCATTAATTTCTACAGCCCCAGGCTGTGGGCAAAAGTGCATGCCTCCGAGGTGCCGTCTTTGCTGACTGACAATAAAGAAGAAGCCATCCAAGGGGGGTAAAAAGCAAGCGCAGCCACAGGAGACCTTCAGCAGCAGGGCGAAGCAGGGCAAGGTGGCTTCTCCGTCCCTGGTCCCTGGCCATCAGCATGGTTACTGCCTGCTGTCCGTGACGGAACCGCTTTGTCTGCAGAAATGCCGTTATCCACCTCAGCATGGGGACCGGGCACCCAGCGAGTGCTTTGCCAAGGCCACGTGAGGAGTCTGGCAATGCACAGAAGGGCCAGGGGTGCCCCGGATGCGGGCTCCTCCCCGTGCTTCCTCGGGAACGGTAAAGGAGTAATTGTTAAATGCAGAATGTCTCCCATCTGAAAGCACAGCTATGTTGGATTTGTTTTAGTGAGACACCAGTTAAACTTATTTTTTGCACTTCTTCACATAAGGACGAACCCTTCCCGCTGTGTTTCAGAGGCGAGTGGTGTGAAGGTGTAGCGTGCTTATTCCCCTGGCTGCTTCAACACAGTGAAACAAACGGACTTGGCATTGCTCTAACAAAATCTTTCTGCATTTCTGTTCTGTGGTAAACTTCAAAAACCCTAGTTTTCTCCTTTCAATTTGGATCAGAAGTTCTGTTTTTCCTAATCCACCTTGTCGCTCTGATGGCTGACTGCACATCTAATTGCAGGGAGCCCATCAGCGTGGCATCTGGGCCTGAGAGACAGAGACCTGTCTTAGATAACAGCACACAACCGTAATTATTCTCCTCGGCTGGCACGAACGACCGAATGTTACTTGCAGTGCTTCAGGACCATTACAAGATCAAAATCTGAATATCAATAAACCTGTTCCCGTCTAAAGGCAGCCCAGGGAGATCGGCGGGGTACAGCCACTTTGCTGGGGCTGAGCCTTCCAAGCGAGATCGGAACGGTCTGGCCTTCAACCAGCCGTGTGCGTTCCCTGGGCTTTTTAGATGTGGAACAGAGAGATTTTCATCTCGAGAAGCAAAGGGAACATCCTCTGAGCAACCTTGTGGCATGGCAAAAATCTGGTCTGCTCTGAGCAGAGGGAAGAAAAGCAATCCCTGCTGCAGTTCTCCATCCTCTCTGGGATAAGCAGGGCTTCTCTAGCAGAGGGCAGCGCTGTCCCTCCTCCTGGGGACACGGTGTGACACCTTGCCCTCAGTCCAGGGCCGGGCCTGGGGCTCCCCTAGAGGCTCTTTGCTGCTGGAGGTGTGTGAGCATCCCTGGCAGATTCCTGGGGATACGGTTACTCTGAGGAAAGCAAAAGATCTCTGATCCATAAGTACACGTATGCACACCCCTGCTCTTGCACGTGTGAACATGTCTGCACACAGGATTTCATGCACGTGTGAGTGTACATACACATGCCTACATATACACACCCGATCCTTCACTTAGCAATTCTTTTGTTAGCTTTGCAAGGCTTTTTCTATGTTTATTTTTAAGTCCTATTTTGATAGAAGCAATTTATCTGATGATCAATTTTAGCTTGCAGTCTGTTACTTTGTATTGTGGATTTCTGCCACTTTCATTTATTGGGTTTATGTCTCCTGTTAACATGTTATTGCAAACCATCTTTCACTGTCAGGATTCAATCCTGTAGCTGTTACCTTTAGAACAAATTTCTGCAGATTTATCCTTCTTCGCTCGAGCGACTGAAAACAGCCCCATCTCTGTAAGTGACAGGGGAGTGGTAGAATTTATTTGGAAAGGGGATTTGTTTGTTTAATTCTGGGGAGCTCATATTTAACCATTACTTGAACCGTTCAATCTGGAACCTCTCCATCTGCGGCTCCCTTTGCTCTGTTTCCGGAGATGCATGCAGTTACATGGCCAGCATTCGGTGGAACGTGCTTGAATTCTTTCTTTCCCCCGTAAGCTGTTCAGAACTGTTTTGCTTGAAAAATGAGATATGAATATACCGGTATTTGCTGCTCCCTGATGAGGAGGGAGATGCAGAATGGCTTTGATGGGATCCTGCTCCTGCAGCCAGGTCAGGAGCAAGTGCCACTTGCTCAGGATGGGACCTTTTGCTCTTTGCTGGGGACTTCTGCTCAGAACCGAGGCTGAGCAGCCCCGCAGAACAGAGGGATCCTGCCTGGCAGTGCAAGGGAAAGCACGGCCAGAAGTCACTGCATGTCCCAGCGTGAGCTGGGCATGACCAGCCAGAGCTGTTCACCGGCCTTTTGCTGGGATACCAGGGGGACAGACCTGGCTGAGCTGGGGCACAGCTGGTTTTCAGGCTGTTTCCACATCAGCTGCACCACACAGATGCTATCAAATCAGCCTCATGGCTAGCGGGCAAGAAATAATTCCATTTTTTCTGGTCTTGTGGTCTGAAAGCCAAGGCATACCTGCATGTCAGTAAGATATTTCTCCAGTCACTCCTTGCTGTCTGAGACCAGCTTGGTTAGATATCTCTGTGCATGTCTTCTGCCTCTGTGGTGTCCAGGTGTCCACAGGTACCTGGGTAAAACAAGCCAAGGGGTTTAGCATCCTTCTAGGAGATTCCCAAACTTGGCCATGTCCTGGAGTGCTTACTTTCCCACGCACTTCTTTCGGCTTGGCCGATCCCTGCTCATTCCCCACCAGAGCAGTGAAGACCAACATGGGGAAATGCTGAGCATCGCCATGCTCTTGGTGCTGCTCGTGGCCCAGTGGGAAATCAGTCCTGGATCTCTGCTCAGACGGCTCCGCACAAGCCTTGTGGTGCCACTACCTGAGGAGGCTCCATCCAGCAGCTCCCAGAGACCTGAGCCCTTCCCAACAGGCTAAGCCCCGAGGCTTAGAAACTCGGCAAACAAGAAGCAGATGTAAATAGGAAAGGCAGACAGAAATCCCATCAAAACATAACCGTGACAGACAAGCCAGGAGCAGCAATGA
Source organism: Balaeniceps rex (assembly GCA_013401315.1). Taxonomy (NCBI): domain Eukaryota; kingdom Metazoa; phylum Chordata; class Aves; order Pelecaniformes; family Balaenicipitidae; genus Balaeniceps; species Balaeniceps rex. The sequence continues at coordinate 52,899 of VYZW01039526.1, read as the reverse complement.
GGCTTTATTTACATGCTAATCAAATCAAACCTGCTTTGTCAGCCACGTTATCTGGATTGAAAGAGGCTATAAATACACAGGAGCAGAAAGAAGCTCCAGAGAAGAACACATCTAATTCTGGTGTGTTATTGCTGATAATAGAAGGATACGCACTCTATACAAGACCTGATGAAGAGTTTTTGCCCCCGCAATGCACAAACAGCTATGCCTCCAAACATCAGCCCAGACAGCTGTACAGTGTCTCTTGTTGTTTCCTTTCCCCGGCTGTTTGATATAGCGCTCTTGTGACAACCTGTGTCATCTTATGTCAGATACAACAGCTTGCGTTGTGTTGCTGTTTCTTGTTGTGCGAGTTATCGCTTGGTGTAACGTGGCGTGACTCCGCGCAGCAGCCCTGCTGTGTGGCAGCCCATGGCTACGTGGAAATGGAAATGCATTTCCCTGCTCTCCCTCCTTCCCCCTTGAAGCATTTCCATCGTCAATCAGAGAAAAATTCAAAACTACAAAGCTTTAGCGGGAAAAGGGTTTTCTAGAAAACTTTCATTATGAAAAAAATGCAAATAGAATGGGGGGCATGGAAGGTAACGAGCTGCAACCATAAAACAGACCGGATTTTTTTTCAATGGACAATGTTTGGATAAAATTTTAGCTTCTTGGAGAATTTCAGTATTTGAAAAAGGGTATTTCCCGTCAGGCTATATTTCTTGGCGGAAAATATCTCCACTCCTCTCCTATTGTATCTGCTCCTATCACATTGGCAGACCGAGTACAAAGGATGTGATGCTGGTCTTTGAAATGAGAATTTTGCCTTGACTTTAATGGGATTAATACTACAGCTTTGAGGAAAGCTAAGCTAAAAGGCAGCAGTGGGTGCTGGTGAATAACAGGGCAATTTTAAGATATTTGACAATGTTCATTTACATCCTATCTTAGTCTGAGTAACAGGAGAAAGGGAGAAAATTGCTGCTTTCTTTGAGAACGTACACTGCGAATCACCGCGTAGATGTCCTTTAGGGACAGAACAGTACGTAGTCGTTTAAGATCATAAAACTTGGAAACATGCATGGATGTCCCTGGCAGATAACTCCAGAACCTATTTCAGCTCGCTTCTCTCTGCATAATTTCAGCAGCAAGTAGGTGGGTACTTTACAGCTAAGGAATAATCTCTCAAACTATAGCAAAACAAACACATTACACTGTAGTGCCTGTGTACAAATGGACTAAGGACCAGTGCGCGTTGCCTGGTCTCTTGGTCGTGCTCTCTTTAAAGCCTCCCATGTGGAAACTGGGAGTACATAGTGGTCTCAGCTTTGTTTAAAAGAAGAAAAGACAGTATCAGGTCCTCATGAATGCAGAACAAGGCCTAAAGATACAAAATCTAAAGGTTAAAAAAGCAGAAGGCAAATAAAAAGCCTAAAGCAACTGTATTCATGCCAGTCTCATGATCTGAATGTTTAATGTGAGCAGTATCTCCCTCCGGCTCCGATTCACCTACATCCTGGCACGTGTGCAGCTGCCTGTAACAGCGCGCGCGCCGTCCTCTCATCCCCTGACCTCCACCGTGCGTTCGGAGGGCGCTGGCACTGCTCATCCCCAGCTGGGGGAAACTGAGGCACTGGCTGGAGGGAGACCACCACCAGGAAAGCAACTCTGAAGTCGGGAGATGAGTAGCTCCCAGCCCGGGCCGCTGCCCCGGGCACTCTCCCTGCACACTGCGCGTAAGCCATCCCTGGAGAGTCTGGGGGCCTGGCACGGCGTCGAGTTGTTTGTTTGCTTCACCAACACCTTCCTGCCTGGTTCAGCCAATGGTTTTCATCATGTTTCCTGCCAAGGGGCCAGGCTCTTTCGGAATTTTCTTGTGCATGGGTTACGGGACTTGCAGAGCCATGAGATCCCCCTTTCCCTCATGGGTCCATGGACTGGAGAGCTGAAAACCACTCACTGAAATTTTACCGAATCAAGGCCATGGGTAGGGGGACAACCAAATTCTTCCATGCAAATTTCACTCAGGTACTTTTCATGCCCATGTTTGTGAAACTAGACCCTCGGGTGTCCATCCTCTTTCTTCTGAGAGTGAAGGCTGTCTCCATGGCTGAGACGTTGACTGACCACCCTTTCCCTTCTTTCTCTTCTTCAAGAGGCTCAGCTTCCTGTAGCTCTAGTAGACATCCTCCGAGCCCCTCCTCCTCCTCCAGCTCATTTGCAGAGACTTTTTCTCTGCTTGCGCTAAATAAAAATAGGTTGGTTGTAAGTAATTTATTATGCGATGATTTTACTATATTTTGCCAGACATAAAAATCGTACAGTTGTAGCAAATTCTAGTTTTGGACAAGTGATGTTTCCACTCCAGCTGTTACAGCTCTTCATATAAGTTGCTCTTGAATATTTTTCAGAGATCTCAAATATTGTTCTTCCCGCAATGAATGAGCAAGGCAATGAAGTGTCTCTTTTTCTTTAGAAGAACTGAAAAGACTGAATATGACAAAAATGTTAAGTGGTAGTAGAGATTTACATCCTAAAACTGTCTTCCAACTAAAAACCAATCAAACTTCCAATTTTCTTTCGGGTTAGGTGAACGTTAGGGCTAACTTGAGTCTTGATTTTTAAGAGCAGCAGGTTTGAGATATGTATGCCTTAAATACCAGATTTTCTGAGCACTTAGGGGTACAGCTGGACACTGAATTGTGTCTTGGCTGTGGCCTGCGTTTGGGCTCTCCATCCTCACCCTCCCTACCTCCTCCATCCACAGACATTGGTTCTGCAGTGACAACCTCTGCTGCGGTGCTGGTTCAGGGATCAGACGCCGCAGGAGGTAAAGCCTCCTCCCCCTCCACGTGCACACAGGCATCACAGCCTCTGGCTCTCCGGGACCCAGTGCCCCGAGCCAGACCGAAGGGTGAAGGATTGCGGTTACCCAGACTGCGAGAAGTCTGACTAAGCCAAATTTTTGAGTGTGTGGGAAACCTAAGCAGTGCTCTTCTTTTTTCATATGTACAGAATATAAGTGCAAACAAAATGGATCGCTGTCAATTTTTTTTTCTATTTCCCCCTCTTAGCCTCTAGATTAAAAAAAATAGTTGATACAACTTGGAAAATCCCATTGGCTTCATTACAAATAAGAATCTGAGTACAAGTGCCTGCTTTTTTATCTGATGGTGTGACATGGTAGGACACTTTAGGTGGTCTTTTGGATGGCTTTGAAGCGCTGTCATTCCCAGGCTCCATTCTCTGTTCTGAGTACAAGTCGTGCACTCTGAACAGGATCAGAGTTTCCTTTCTGGACTGATTAATGAGCATAAGAAGACGAGAGAGACTCAAATCCAGCCCCGGGAACCAAAATGTGTCCATCTTTTCTCTCCTCATCTTTTGCTTCCCTTGTATGAGCCACCTCCGCACCCAGAAACATATTTGCAAAATCTATTTTCAGCCTCACAAGGCAACTCGATACATATCGGCTCACTTTTGTCAACTGAAAAGATGTTGATTGGTTAAAAATTACAGACCAAACCTCACTGGAAGTAAACTGTGAGAGCTTTATAGCCATTCATTTATACCATCGACAGAGCTGATACTATTTTTACCACTAAACATTAAGTTGTTCTTTAATGCATAGACTATGCTAATGTTCGTATGCAATTACCGGGAGTGCACAGGCAAGGGCTATTTTGTTCTGCAATGGCAGTAATTAAATGTGCATAAATTAGGTACCTTTTTGTGAAACAGGAGTGTTTGAAATCGAAGTTTTTCACCTCTTTATTAGTAAAAGCTCAGATGGCTTATTAGGGCTGGACAACTGATGTGAGCCAAATCCATTTTTACTGGGGGCCTTAGGGGGGGAAAAAAAAGGTTTTGGTTCGCAAAATTCTGTTATCTTTCAGTGTTGCTGATCAGCGTTATCATTTAGAAACGTGGTGGGGATCCCCTTACGGCTGTTCTCCTGTCACCCCATGGCCGTTACGTATGGCGAGAGATTGGTTTCCAGCTTGACCCACAAGACTCTTGTGGGAAACAATGTGGAGGCTGAGCTCTGCGTGGGGCTGAAGGATGTCCTGGGTGGGAAGGGGGAGGAGGAAGAGGAGGGGAGCAGCACTCCTGGCGTGCCAGGGGCTTTCTAGCTGGGTAAGGACAGCAAGTGCGACTGTCCACAGGTCTGCTGTCCTACATGGCAGCCAGCAGCAGTGCAGAACTGGTGTTTTGCAGAGAACACATCCCTTTTTACATGGAAAGTGAGTTTTCTGTCCCCTCAGACAGTATACATTCAAGCAGCAGATTGTCAGATTGTTATATCTCATTGTCAGACTGGAATATCTCACTCACGTTGTTCAGTAAAGGTCACTGGCAAAAGAGGTTCCAGTCTGTGCTGGTCCAGCAGTAAATTCTTTATTCTGCCTTAAACATTTTGTTGCGCGTGCCTCTCTCTGGAGGACTTGGGTGCCTTCTGGATAGCTGTTTGCTCACTGGAAAACAAAACTGCTCTTTTCATACAGAGGCAATAATGCTTCAGGGTATAAATTATAGTCAATAAAAACACAGCTGTAAAATATGCATCATGCTCATCCAGAGTCTGAGGAGTGCTGGTGTGTGCTTTAATGTTATGGACAAGATTGCTAAAATTACAGCTGGCTTTTTATCTCTTGCTCTTATCCTGTAACATACACTCTTGTAATATCATCTGATTTTAATGTAACATTTTACGGTCAGTTGTAGTAGACAGTCCCACCAAGTTAAAATCTCTGGAGCACTAAAAATCAGCTTTGTTTTATTTTGTTTTGAATGTTATTTCTTACTTATTCTTAAATTAACAAACGGAGTCCTGGGGTCAATATAGCCAATACAACCGCTGTCATGGAATAGGTCGCGCAGTACAAACCAACAGTCCATCTGCTCGCTCACGTAAGACAGGCTGGCCAGCTGTTTGGGGACGCAGGCTACCCATCTCTAGCGGAGAGATGTGCCAGACACCATTTGGGTTTAATGGGAGGGTAATGGAGCAGGAGAAATTAAGGCTGCAGTGTCAAAGAGCCTTTACCTAGATGTGCTTCATGTCTGTTGGTTTGTGCATGGTGGTCTATCCCATCCAACACTGTCAGCTGTAAAGTCAGAGGGCACTTGTGCCTCCCCTCAGGACCCCTCTGCTTTCGGCTGTCTGCGGCTCTCGGTTCCCTTGTGCTCTTCTGGCTGTTGGCAGCAATGCAAATAACTCCTGCCTGCCCTGGTTGTTGGATTACCCGTGTGAGTATATAGAGGCGTCCTGATGCATCTCGCTTGGTTGAATTAATCTTTCTCCTTGCTCAAAGTTGAGTAAGCAAAGCTGGTGGAGATACTGCACGAGGAACAGGAAAAGCCAGGGAAGATGTTGTCAGCCAAGGCATTGATCTAAGAGACTCAAGATCAAGGTTTGAGTCAACAAATTTCTTATGTAATTCTGCACAAAAATTTAATTGCCCTGTACATCAATTCGCTCATGTGTAAAACCCAGATACTGGCACTGTTATTGCCTAACCTGAAAGATTCACACTCACTCAAATGGAGATTGGACCACATCCATAGATAGTGCATGGCAAAAGGATGAGCAGAGAACTGGCCTGTTCCTCTGTTTGCCTTTCATTCCTCCCAGACCAGACCAAGGTATTTAAAGAAAAACTACCTTAGAATATGCATGCTTTAACAGGGAAAAATAGAGCAGTAAAGCTGTTGAGACACAGCAAAGTGTGCTTGGTACATGTTGGGCAACTGAGCTGTGCTCAGGAAGGCTGCCGAGCTAGAAGTCAAGTTCAGGAAACCTTGCTGCTATGAAACATTTTAGTTCTTTTTCCCATGTGAAACCCTGATAGGTGTGAATAGGCTCTTCCTCCCAGTTGTATAGGATTGAAAAGCACCACCACAGCTTTTCATTGTGCCGTGGCCAGAGCCCGTGGGCCTGTGCCTGCTCAGAAGGGAAGTTGCCTGCAGAAATTCCTATTTTTGTTTCCTCAAGGCAACACAGGCAAACGATAGGGGTAATTTTTTTGGAGAGGCTCTTGGACAGTGGTTACTGTTAGAGGACTCTAAAGAAGAGACAATGAACAGAAAAGTGACGTTCACCTCCAAGAGATTTTGGGCTGCTAATCAGGTTCTCTCTGCCAGTCTCTGAATCATTATGATAATAATATAGTAATAATAGTAATAAACTGTGACCATCTGCAGGGGAACATTAACCATTTATCCACTATCTTTATTAGTTCTTCTACAAATTCATCATCAGGGCAATAAAAGTAAAAAATATTCTCAGGTCATTAATTTCATGTTGAGATCATTATTCACCACTGTATTTTCTTTGATGCCAGAGATTTTTGCCCAAAGTGGTCTTGTGTGTGTGTTTTCCCACGTATTTTCAAAGTTGTTAATGCCCAAGGGACAAGGCAGTGATGTGGAAAATAGCCAGCCCCCATGTGATTTGATCTCATGATGATGCCACAGGCTTTCTGGTTCATTAAGGATAAAACAAAATTTAAGTCCAGTTTCAAAAAGCTCTAAGGCTTCTAACTCCTATGTAAATGCCTAACAGCCCATAGCTATTAGTCCAACAAGGAATTAAGTATCTAAATATTTTGTTGCTTCTTGGTGTACATGTTTGACTGTGGCTCCTTGCAGGGTAGAGCAGAGGATGGTGAGGAAGGACCAGGGCACCTTAATTCTGGGCAGAGACAGGGGCTCATGCGTAACCTTTTCTTTCTATGGAAAACTTCATAATCCGCTGAAAGACTAAAACATACCAGGCAGGATCTAGCTCTCTGACCTCCAGTGAGTTCAGCTGCTGCCTCTGAGGATTAACCCCTGTATTTCACTTTGTGCTGAAGCTGCTGTGAAAAGCTGGAGCCTGGCTGAAGTCAGGAGTCGTTTGGAAAGAGGATAGTGCTGCTGAAACCGGGCATCCTGAACGCCATGCAGTCACTGCCGTTTCCATCTCCTCTCCCCAGCCTTTTTTCTTCTGCAAGGAAGGAAGGAGGTCAGGAGGACCCTGGATATTTTCATTTTTTCGCTGGCCAAGAGGTCATTGCCCTTTCCATGCAAAGAAGATTGTGGGAGTTGCTGGCACAGAGTTATTTTGTAAAGCTTTTGACTAGAAATAGAAAACTCGGATAGACCTGTTCTGACCCTGATCTTAGCACACACACAAAACCACTCAGGTTTCCATTTGTGGCCCAGAAGAAGATGATGGGCCTTTTCTTTTCTTTGTAAAAAATGCCTTTAACTCAGACTTTTTCTAAAAACTGTGCAAAGCAAAGTCACTCTTCAGAGGTCGAGAAATTTCTGTTTGAGTCTGGCTGGAGGATAGATCCAGGAACTGTGTGTGTCTTCTGAGCAGGCGTTTCTGAACTCAAGTGAGGGAATGTGTAACTCCTTGGAATTAACTGGTATTTTTTTCCTTTGAGTGTCCTGTAGTGGTCTTCTTTTCAGTGTCATTGCTTAAAGAACATATAAGGGCTCAGAGAAGACGTTCTTGTAGCTGGGAAGACTTTGGAGAGAAGTTTTAGGGATTAAGTCCCAATCCTGTTGTTTGTTGTGCAACCTCACAGCGGCTGGCTCGCGGGGGCCCCGGGACACCCTGATTACATCCCTTAGTGGCCGTGATGCGGCTGTGGGTGGGGGGAGGCAGCTCTCCCCAGTGTGGCCTGGAGATCCTGAATCTTCCAGAACAGATGGAAAGAAAAAAGGCTTTGTTTAATGCAAGACAGAAAAGGAAACTTCTAGTCCATAATTGCTGCTCTATTTGTATTGTTTGCTTTAGACATTTAAAGCTTGTTAAACTCCCGGGAGAGGAATGTGATCAGTGACTTTGCCATCTTGTAATGTTTTGGCTGTCCCAAGAGCCACAAAAGAACTGAATTGCAAGCTAACAATGAGATCCCACTGAGTTTCCAAGCGATTCAATGCCCCCTTCTGCTGCCACAGCAGAGAGCACACAGCCGCAGCTTTGGGAACAGCAAACTGGTGTTTCGGCGGCTGCCCAGCCGGTGTGTGTTCCTCCGCCCGTGGCCTGGGTCTAAGTGCAAAAGCTTCCCTGTCCTATAACTCCCAGGGCTCGTAACCATGTATGGTATAGATCTACTCTAATTGCATATTTCTGTGGCAGCTTGTATATATGCTTTGTGGCATCTCATGAGCAAACTCAATTGTAACTAGTCATGAAAGTGGCAGAGGGAAGAAGGAATTGATCTTATCACTCCTTAGGGCACCCTTTGTGTTGAGAGGGAAAAAATATGGGGCAATGGAGAAGGAAAATCTACCGCTTTCATTTTTAGAAGAGCAGGTTAGAGAGACCATACAGTTCCCTGGCTCACAAGCATGGAAGAAATGAAGAGCGCTCTGCTCGGGGAATCGGGGGTTTCAGACACGGATGCTGCAATGCCCAGAGAAGAAGATCTGCTCTGCTGAGACAGCATTTTTAAATGGGCAGAAATGGCAAAGAGCTTCCAGTTCCAGCTCTACCGGTGTCGGTCCCTGCCATTTCCAGTTCCCATCCTGGAGAACCTCCCATAGAGCAGACACGAAGAGGCAAACGGGGCCAGCTGGGAAGCAGCAGGTTTCCCAGCAGCACCAAAGCTGCTGCGCACTTGCTGGTCCTGCCCGTTGGTGAAGGTGGAGGCTTCCCAAGGGGGAAAGCATTTGCTTGGGGAGTCTAGAATTGGCTTCCCACAAAGCTGTGCTGGAGAGTCCTGCAGGCGCTGAGCTGCTGTAATGACCCTATGCAAGGAGCAGCGTGGCTGGGTGGTGACATGTCTGGCTGTCCTGGAGGTGGCTGTGACCTCTTGGCTGCAGTATCTTGCTCTGTGGTGGCTGGTGGATCCTAGAGGGCAATGTTCCCCCATCTGCTTTTCTCTGTTCCCATGAAACAGAGCCCAGTGCCAAAACTCCCGGAAAGGGAGAAGGACTCCCACTGCTGAACGTGAGCTCAGGGCTAGGTCACCATGGCAGGGAAGTGCTCATGGCATCAGCGGGGCTGCAGGTCCTCATGGAAATGCCAGTCTGCTTTTCCTTTAAGAAAAAAGTTTATGACCAAGAAAGACTTTGGGATTGATAACCCCAAGTCTCCTATTTTAAGATCTGGAAACAATCTGATGCTGTAGAAATGCTGTTTGGGAACTTCCTGGCGAAATATTTTTGTTAGATGATGACTGTTGAAGCTGAAGCTCCTTATGGGAAAGTGTCAGTTTTCAGGGCTCCCCTCTTTGAAACAAGTTTAAAACAAGAGTTTAAGAGAAGCTTCGAAATGGGATTTTCTGATGCTGGATTCAAAACAGCTTTTATAATGAAACTTCAGCTAATTTATGCTAAAAATTAATATTAAAAATACCCCAAGTTTTTAAATAACAAAAAATATTTTCAAATTATAGACATAAATCATTTAAATTATCCTGCTGACATGATTTTTTTTTTTTTAATGTTCTAATTTGGACATAAATTTTCCATCACTCTCCAGTGCAAATTTAGCCTAGGAACTGGATGACGGGGCACCCACTTCCTACCAGCAGCACTCTCCAGTTCATTGGTGGCTGTCATCTGCTCCAAAGAAAAAAGGGTCTGAGTCTTCTAAAGCCCCTTCCTCACTGTGCTTCTTGTAATCTCTCACACATGCCCCGTAACTCTTGATATGTGGGCAGTTTGGCACTGGGATTTGTGTCTGGTTTGTACTGGGAGCATCGGTAATTGCCACAGCTAGGTACGACCACCTGGTGCATCTGCATGTCTGACGGGTGGACTGCAGAGACACTAAAACACTGTCAAGGCCAAAGGGAGAACATTTTCTGCTCCTGAATATGTTGCAGCAAGTCTGAGGGTGTCCTCAGGGAGATGATTCACCCCTGCTTGCAAACACTTTGTCATCCCAAATGCCAGCCCTGGAAATGCCACCGCTGGCCTCCAAGTGCCGAGACCAAGGAGCCAAAGCGTGACTTCATGTCTCTAAAGGATCTCACTGTGGCACATTGTGGGATAAGCAGGGTAGGGACTTGCTCAAGATTCGGGCAGGTTTCCTTCTTTCCATCCCGTGTGAGAAAAGGAGGTAAAATCCCATGCCAGCCCCAGGCTACAAAGTCCGGTGTACGTGTCCTGCTGCATGTCCTCTGCTCCTGGGGGTCCTGATGGGATTCATTTCCTCAGGACCTTTGGAAGAGAAAGGGTGTTCAGATACCTTGATTAATAATCAACCAAAGCTCTTTGGACCTGTTTCCATGGGGACCGCAGCATGGCTTAGGCTTATCTTCAATGTAGTTAGTGTGGATAATAAAAGCAATGAAGATGCTGCAGAGCAGACTTCCAACCTGTGCCGCCGTGGGTGTGTGCACCATATCGGGGCTGTTTCCCTCCCTGCCTGCTGTTGCTTACATGAAGGGCAAGTCTGGAGCTGGAGAGGGACCCCTGGCAGCACGCTCTGAGGCTGAATTTCCAAAGCCACAGCAGGGCTAGCACAGTCACAAACGGTGGAAGGGTCATCGTTTGAAGGATGCAGTGAATAGGCAGCAATGGCAAAAGGTCACTGGGGAGTGAAGTTTTTCAGCTGCTGATGCTGTCCTGTGGCTGCTTTCACACCTGATCTCAACCAAGAAGCTCCAGGCTCTGTCTTAGCACTCCAGATGCTTCTGAGAAGCATTAGCCTAGGTGTTTCAGAGCTGAAGTGGTTAGCCAGCTCATAATAAAAATTTAGGAAAACAGGAAGATATTCAGGAACTCTTGCTTAAAACCTCTGCTAAGACCCTACTTAATGCCTGAAATTGTGTTCTCAGTTGAAGAGCTCTGGTATGGTTGAAAAGCCATCAAATGAGCAGCAGTCCTTTTTAATGGAGATGAGAGGGAATTAGCACAATTAACAGCTGTTGCTGCAGACACTCTTGGTTCTGGTGTTAGATCTGAGTATTCCAGGTGTGGTTTTGTATGCAGAATGAAAAATTCTGTTTGTCTACCATATATATGTTAAGTTCCATTCATTTCTAGGAACAATGTAGGGTGTCACATCTGGTTTATGATCTTATAGTATCTCTTTTAGTCAGAAGACAGGTGAGCTGAGATAGTCAAGCATTAATCCCCTTGTTTCATTCCCTGCGTGAAGAGATGAACTGGTGTTACAGAAAAAACTTTTAGTCTGCCTGATCTTTCTGCCCCATGGTCTTTTGAATGTCCAGCTGATGTGGCATGTGAACAGTGTGGTGTATCTGCCCAGGGGACTACCTCCAGGCATTTTGAAGTGAGACAAATAGTTGAGAAAGCAAAAATTCTTGCATTTCAAGCATATAAATGGCAATCTGCATGATGAACACATGTGGAATGTGCAGTAAGCAGTAGGTGTGAGAGGCTGCTCAGGTTCTGCAAGGGAGCATCACTGCAGTAGAGAAAGAGGCAGGCAGACTCAAAGGATACCAGCATGTTCCTTTCCCTCTTTTGATAAATTTAATATTTCATCATGCAGTGCAAAAGCTGCTGAAGCTCTGCGGGCCTCCCAAACCAAATGTACTCTGGATGTAGTGGGGGGACAGTGTTGCGTGCTGGCCAGTTGTACAGTGCGGGCAAGTGCCTGCCTAGCCAGACTCTGGTCTGCCTTGGGTTTGCTCAGGTAGCAGAGTCACCTTCCATTCCCATCCCAGCAGGGCTTCTCAGGCCACTTCAGCAGGTCCATTCTTCACAACAGTCACAACTGATTGCCCTCACCAGTCATGTTGCCCGTGTGGCACGAACAGATGCCACAGTCACTTCTCAGAGAGACAGGCAGCACAGCACTGCTGTCAGTGACAACCAGCCCGGCTGCATCCTGCCACCCAGCAGCACGTTCAGCGAGGACCCTCAATAAAAATGAAAATGCCAACAAATTGATACAGGGCCATTCAATAGGTCTCCAAAGCCTGCAAGAAACAAAGCCCCATCTCATGATGTCTCCTCAGGGTGGAGGCACTCCAGGACTTCCCCTGCATTTCTCCTAAAGTTGTCTCTTCCTCCTACTCCAGCCTGTCTTCTTCTGAGCTCAGAGATTGTTTTCATGCAGCACCACTGAAGCTTAACTCAGCTCACAGCTTCCAGTTTCTAATCCTGTTATCCAGGACCCTGTTGTTTTGTGAACAGTTGTCATGTGTGAAGAGCAGGCAAAGCTAGCAGATGAAAAAACTTTGTGGAAAGGAGTTTGCATTGTAGGAGTTGTGTATTCTCCACTCTCCATATCTTCTTATTTCCACATCTCTTTTGCAAGGTGCATGAAATATTTAGCTGTTGTGTACAACATATATTGCACTGAAGATCTTTGGGTGACGCCCAAATCTTCTTCTAAAGAGGTAAATCTCATCGTCTCACCTTCTGTCTTGAGGGTGAGTTGATCATGCCAGCAGCTAACAAGATAATAAAAAGCATCCTATTTCAGACAGCCCGGCTCATCGTCAGCTTTTCCGAGATCAACTCATTCCTCAAGGTCTGAGTAGCATCATGCAATGTATTCATGCCCCCGGCTTCACAGGATCTCCCACATAAGCAGGATAAACCAGGGAGAAAACAAAACAGGCTTGTTTTGAGTCAGGATGCTGCAAGGATTACATGTTGTACAGCTCCCAGCACAACTGGAGCACATATTTGGTTGAGGGACTAGGGGAGTTACGGAAACAGAGACAACATGACAGCGATAAATTCCTTCTCACGCGCCCCAAGCTTACATCTCTACAACTGCACTGGCTTCAGAAGAGCTATTCCTGCTCCCACCAATATACGAGAGGAGACCAAAAGCTGGAAGAAACAACGTGTTTCCTTTGAAAAGGGACGCTAAGCAGCAAGAGCAGCTGGCTTTGGCAGTCAAGATAATAATAAGTTTGAGTGGTAGATTATTTACAGCATTTTGGCTCTGAAACAGTGATGAATATAATATGAACACTTAGTCTAGGCTCTGCTGAAGGACTGGCAATGACTGACGCTTGTTAGGAGAGGAGCATACAATGTGCAACATGTAAACAAGGCAAATCACTATACTGCATAGGGTAAAATGTTCTCATCCTACTCCAGGGATCCAAGCAGAATAAGTGTCTTTTTCTGCTTAGGATTAATGGTGTTATTTGGGCTAATTATTCTGGATATTTCCCTCTGCTTTTTTTAGCTTTCTCAAAGAAAGGAAAAGAATCTTTATCTGTATAAAATGTTTTCATTTGAATCTTGGCTTTTTCAGATATTCATTTTCTACTCCCACACCTCCATAGTTCATGTGTCGTTAAATGAAACAATGAAGCCACCATGGCTTGTTACCTAATGATGATTTAAGGGCTGACTCTGACCTCACTCTTACACCCATTTTGCTCTACCCTTTTTCTGTTGACTGCAGTACAGTCGGCCCCAATTGCTCTCACGGAAATGATAAGAGAATCACTTCAGACCTTATCCCAAGCCGTGCAATGAATTTGCTCTCAGCTACCTTGAATGGTTTGGAGCCAAGCCCTGAGTCAGTTCCAGCATCTAACAGTTCTTTTAGAAAGTTGTCCGATAGATCAGCACATTTTTTTGTAAACTTGTCCAAAATGATCTATTCAAATTGGGAATATGATTTTTCCCACAAGGTTTCTAGTGTTCCTGTTTTTCAAACATGGTTCTGAAACGCTTTGAGAACAACATGTATTAATTCAGCTCAGCTCAGCCAGTCCTACAGGACAAAGAGATTTAAAAAATAATAGTTGTTGTTGTTATCCCACTCCCTCCCCCTTGAACTTTTTCCAAACATCAGCACGCTTTTGATTTAGTTAGAAGGGTTCAATTTATTGCCAAATTACTTCATCCATGGACAAGTAATACGGGACAGTGCCAAAGGCCCTAGGCTTCAAGCTGTGGAAGTTGGGTTTTTTCCCTGTGTCCTGATTACTGTGTAACTCCTGTGCTACAGGAGGATAAAATTCTCTTTCTATCAAACTGGGATTTTGCTAGTCCCCTTTCTTTCTTCAGTGTTTTGGGATTACAAATGAGAAGTGCTAAATAAGTCATTAGTCATTGTCCGACTGCATTGTGCTTCTAAACATTTGGGGGAGAGGACTGAGGACCCCAAAGCACTGCATCAGTCAGTGCTCTTCATGCTGCACATGCGGTCCCCAGGGAATCCCATCAGGCTCTCAGAAAGGCTGGTTATCGACATGTTGTGTAGATGTGAAAAAATAAAGACTTGAAAAATATGTGTATGATAAGCTACTCTGGACCCCTGAATGTATTCAAAATACAAGTCATGCTCTCTGAGAAAGGAGAAGTCAGAAAAATCACCATTCAGTCAACTTCCTTGGCAGGAGAGCGAGTCTGATGGAAGGAATCAATGCACCGCAAAGGCCCTGGGCACGCCAAACCCCGGCAGTCTCACAAAAGCCCGCTGCAAGGTCAAGTCACAAATGTGATGAGTTTCCTTGAGCTGTTCAATCGAGGGGAGCACAGCGCGTGCAAGAGCTCTAACCAGCGGGTATAACTGGAGTGAGCGAGGCCACGGGGAAGGATGGGACCCTCTTCAGGTCCTTCCAAAGGCTGTCTCAGAGCCCAGAATAATGCCCTAAGGAAGAAATTAGCTCCAGATCTATATTATGTTTGTAGGCTCTTTCTGTGAGTGTTTCCAGTTGTATAACTCAACCCTTTGCTCTGAATTTATCCTGCAAAATGTTTGAAGCAAAATCTCAAATGAATCTGCCAGGCACAAAATGCTCTGCTTTCTTCAAAGCAGTAAATCTAGATAAAACTGAGTTGCAACCCATTGAGGTGCTTGCAAACCAATTCAAACCCAAGGATCTCACAGGCTGAGGTGCATCTCTTGTTACAAAAGTTGGGAGGAGACTGTTAATATATCGGATTAGGTTTGGGTGGCAGTAAAGAGGAATAAATAGCTATTGCTAAATAGTGAGATTTGGGACCCCCTGGCAAAAATTTGGCAGCGAGGAAACAATCTGAAGAAACATGATAAAAATGAGCACACAGAGGTACTAAGCTGAAGGTTGTTCATTTGAGTCTGAATGCTGAATAGATCCATGTCGTAAATATTCGGTACTCTTGGGTCAGGTCTCCTTCCCACAGTCTATCAAATGGTGTTATATGGAGACTATTTTTGTCTCTAAGTCAACACTTTTATTGAACTCAGATGGATGATGCTTCTCTGCAGAGAAGAGTCTGTCTGTCTCCTTCTACTCCTTGAACTTTGCTCCTGGTGCACCCAGTTTAACATGGGGATGGCGGATGGATTGTCTTTTCAGAAGGCTGATGGCATGTGGGAGAGGCCAATGAGGTGCAAAAGTTTCACTTGTACTTAAGAAACTCAACATGGGTGGTTTGTCCTGTATCCCTCCAGCAGCTGAGCCTTTCCATGCACTTAACCGTGCTTCTGTGGGAAACCACAATCCTGCCTTTCAAAACTTTGCTTGTTTTCATAAAGGTCTTCTCATAAAGGTCTTCTATTTTATTTTAAGGCATTGTTTTGTCATATGTTTTCATAGCTTCAGGTTAGCATCTACTACAAGCTACTGTTAGCTCCAGAGATCATATCGTCTCCTGTGTATTGTCAAAAAACAGAGTTGTAATATTGATGTGTCATTACCATGTCAAGGCAGTACTCTGAAAACTCATTTGTTTAGTGAACAGTGGGACAAGTACTTATTTAACCTTATCATGGCAACTTCTGAGTTGTCCAAGGTTTCATTAGACCTCTTTGAAACTGCTGGAACAAGAGGAAAACCAGGGAGCCTCCTTCCTGCCTCTTCTCCACATCCACCCCGTGAAGCCCATGACACATGAGCACAGGTCAGACCTATTTGTGTATTCACATCAGGAATTCATTTTTGTATGGGACTTTTCAAAGTTTATTCCTGTCAGGGTGTAAAACCCCACCTCAGCACAAACGTGCCATTCTGCTCCAGGCACGGGGAGGCTCCTCCGAGAGGCACCCAGCACCCCTGGCCTCTCTGCATCAGACCTGACCACCTTCACGGAGACAGCTGACAGATCTTCCCCTCTCACACCATCACAGCTTCACTTCCCATGCAGCTAGAGCTGCTGTCCTTCGCTTCTGACCCTTGCTATGTAAACGAGTTCTCTGCTCTGATCGTTAAGGCCCTGTGGTTTTCGCCTATTTAATCGCTGTAAGGGCAGTGAGAGTGAGAGCTCTGACAAACCTGGAAGCTGCCGGCCAAGTTCGCAAAGGCTGCGCACTCAGCTGGGTGACGTTTCTGGGTCTGTCTGCTTCTATGTATGGAACAAGATACATTTTTAATGCTGTATCCTGTCCAGGAGAGGAGGGAGACAGGAGAGCGGTGGCCTCCATTGCTCGGCCTCGCCATGTGGCAAGCGGCCGTCAGGAACGGAAAATGGAGCTTGGACCCTGCTGTTTCCCACCGTGACACAGAAGTTGTCACAGGCTGGCGTTGCGGTGTGCTCCGTCACTACTGCCGTCCTCCAACACCCCAGCATGGCCACAGCTGGACCCTGGGGTGGCTCCAAACAGACGCCTTAGGCTGTGCGAAAGGATCGCGCTCAAATGAGTTTTCCTCTCCTCTCCTCTCCTGCGGGCGAATTGCCTGGAAGGGACACAGCAAATGACTTCTGGCCAGGCTGTTTCTTTAGCAGCCAGATAGAAAAAGAGCCCCAGAGCAAGAGGGAGATTGTCTTGGGTTGCAGAGGTAGAGAAACAGCTTAATTGAGTCACAGATGATGTCTCTGTTTTGATATTTAAATAACTGGCTGGCTCAGACACTGCTCTGTAAGCAGGTGGTAAACACACGTTCCCTGAAGTCAAAACACAAAAACCAGGTTTTAAGACTTCTCCTCCCTAGAATATTAAAGGGCAGACCTAGAAATATCAAGTGTTTTGGAACAAAATCACATACTAATTGACTTTTACAGGTAATTCCTCTTTTTATTCCACCTGTACTGGGAAAGCCATGTGCTGAAAGACTTTTGGTATATTCCACTTTGGACTACATTATCTTGTTTTCTAATTTTATGAAGATATTTCTCAGGTACTGAATGAATCAGATGGAATATGCAGTTCTTGTTTCCTTTAAGTCTCTCATAAAAACTCCTGTAGTATCCTTTTACAAAGGATAATGTTCTTTCTTAAACCAGAGTATAAGATGATATAGATGAAGTATAATGCTCAGTTGAGTCATGTAAGTCGCTGCATAAATTTCTCCATAAACTTTTTATTAATGCCTGCAGATTCTTAAGATAATGCCCGCAGCAGTAGAACTGATTCCTACCCACTTTGTCCCTATGAGTTTCTAAGAGACTTTTGTAGAGGGAGAGATGGGGCAGAGCACCAAAGGAACTGATTCACATGAAATGGGAAAGCGCTGAGGCCTGCGCTCCTCTTGAGCGGCTGCTCATGCCAACAGAGAGAGTGTGGACATGCACAGAGACATCCCGCTCCTCAACGGAGCTTGCAAGCCTGACGCTGGAGCTGTGCAGTCTCCAGCCTCCCAAACCCACGTGCTGGCTTCCTGCAGCAGTATTTCAGTATTTCAGGTCTGTGGGATTCCCTGTGCAGTGCTGGCCACCTCTGCAGGGTCTGGGGGCATGAGGGAAGGCTTCGAGAGCTAAAGCAGCTCTGGAGGAATGACAGACAGCCCTACATGACCTCCAGAATCAGTCCTGGCTGGGAAACCCGAGCCATTTTGCACCAGTGTAATGGTTCTCCAAAGAGCCAGTGCAGAGCCAGCACCCGGGCAGGGAGCGGGAGGCGGGAGCTGGTGCGGGAGGGACAGGGAGGCTCTGGATGCGATGGCACGGGGCTTCCCCGAATCCTCCTCAAACTAGAAATGTTTCACAGAAAACGTGTCAGTACCGACTAAGTGTTTCATGGGAAATATCAAATCATTTTGACTTTCTTGTTTAGTTTCAATATCAAAGGTGTTTCATTTTGCTAAGGCAAAAATGTTTCCCTTTGATTTGATCATTTCAATTTGTGTCATTTCGGCTTCTGATACAACTTTAAAACATGAATGTATAAGAGTATAAGGTACATATGCTGTTTAGCCTTTTATAGTGGATTATGACTTTGCAGTTTTAGCACAAAACATCATAATTCATCAAACTAAAACAATTCAACATTATCAAAGCATCTTATCTCGTGTTCTCTTTTCTGTTGCTCCAAAGAAAACATGAAGATGACGGCTCTCCAGACCATCACAAGTTTCCACAAAACAGATTTTTCTGATTAGCTTTGCTAAAGTAAAGATAAATACAGCATCATACCTGTTGAGTTTGCAGAATTGAAAGCTCTCTGTTGTGCATAAAATCAGGGAATATCAGAGTGGGAAACGTGCAGACTTTTCTCCGTTGCTGTTTGTCCCTCTTTCCCCCATCACAAGTGCCTTTGGGAGGAGTACTGGTACGGCTTATCAGCATATACCTGGGTTTTTTTTCCTTTACTGTGCATAGAAAAATGGAATGATCTTGGAAATGTATTTTCAGTGCTGCCAGTGGCTGGATTTTGGTTCAAGTTGAACCGATATGTGCTATTATTTCCACTTCACACACTCCACCGTTTCCTGCTAACTTTCCCCAGCTGCTACCTTCCCTGCACAGCTCTGCTGCCGTTGTGCAGGTTCCCAGCTCCCAGCTGGGCTGCTCGGGGACAGCCGGGCTCACGGGACGAAGGGGCATTCCCGCAGCGACTGCTCCATCTGACCTGATATCTGCCGTGAAAAGAGAGGAAACAGAACCAGCACCGCTTCAAAGCAGTTCACATAATGCACTAAAAGGCTGAGTCCACAGCGACCTTATAACCGTCTCGGCTATCAGAGAAGGAAACAAGCCGGAAAGCACTGCAACTTGGGAAGAAAAGGGAATATTCAATTCCATGGCTGTTTTATTGCAGCTGGGAATAGCATAGCGGCTGCCATGCCAGGCTGACTTTGCTCTCACGGCTTTCTCCACCACCCGCTGTCCTCGCAGACTCAGTCGCACGTATCTTGGGGAGGTAGTAGGGTTTTCTCCATCATGCAGGTACCATGTTGCTCCTGGGGACTCCTGCTGCTTTGTCCCTGTAGGAGCTTTCAAACAAAAATCACCCTAAGTAACAAAACCAGTGGCCAATTTTTGTCTTACATTACCAGGGTGGGACTCCGACTGCAGTGAGTTTCCCCCAGTTTGTGCCTCTCTGTGAGAGACAGGAGATCTCTAGGGCTTCACCCACAAAAATGGGGATTCCTGGAGGTTCCTGGCACATACAAACTCGAAGCCGGACCTGGGGGAAACTTTCAAGCCTGAGTGTACATGGTGCTGAGGGGCTGTAGAACTTCATCTCTCGAACACGCAGAGTATTGTTAATGAAGGCAGAGTAAATTTACTTGTTCATACGATTAACAATTAATAATTAAATATCCCTCCCGGTTGCAGCTGTAATGTAATCATGATGCGTGTTTACCACTTGGTTTCAGCTCATTGCAAACTGATGATTCTCAGGTTAGTTCTCCTGTGTGCCAACCTTATCTTCTCTCCGAAGGAAATTATTAATAAATTCTTGTCTATCTCAGGGAAGCCATTCCAGATTTGCATTTTTTTAGAGTGTACATATTCTTTCATTCTCCCCTCAAGACCTTTCAGTCTTATCTAAACAAAACATCCCTGTTGTCATACCAACCATATAAATTTGTGTTAGCGTATCTTTCTGGTTTTCTACTTACTTTGTTTGTAACTCAACTCGTATCGCTTCAGAACATAAATTCCTACAAAATAGGACAATGTTATCCTGCCACCTATCAGAATTATTCATTTCATAAGTTGGCTTTCGAGGAAATGGATAATTCTCTAGCTGCCAGACCTTGAGCAGGAGAAGAGTTTAAAAAAGTTGTGAGCGTTTTGACTTTTGGTGACAGTGAGGACCAGGGAGAGGACCCCAGGTTCCTCCAGAGCATCCTCAGGCTCTGGTCAGCCATTCCCAACTGGTCCACAGGAGAAACTGTTTGCAAAGAATGATTGCAAAAACCATCTTAAAACTACATAAGCGCATGCTGCTGCATATGTAGTCCAGGGAACAAATAAAATCAGAGGGATTTAAAAAAAAAGTGAGCATTTGGGTTTTAGCCACGACTGTCTTTTGCAGCAGTGGCAACAAAGGCAACACAGTAAAAGGGTATCGTTGAGCTTTTCTGTTAAATTGTGTTACACCTACTCTCATGGGAGGCTGGGGTGTCCTCAGGGCTTGACCAGGTGGCTGAGAATTGAGAACATGAGGACTCTGCTCTCAGCCAAGGTGGAAATACAGATTTCAGTGTACCTAGAAGGAAGCAGGCAATCAAGAGTAATGGATTCTTTATTAATAGGACATTGATAAAGTCATTTAACCTCTGGAAGACAGAGTGTCATCAATAGAACTGGGACAATGGTCAATTTATCTCTGCCACAGATGCCACTTGGTGATGCAAAAAGCAAGTGATGAAAGGTAAGACCTGGACGTAGGGTATTAATAGGGTGGCAGCTTCCAGAGGAAAACTCACCTCTTGAAACTGGTGTTATCAGAATGGCATATTCAATTTGCTTATCTGAACAGGATGAAATTCAGTCTCCACTGTTTAGGGCTATGTATTCAGAAAAAGTATTTTTAACCTCCCCTCTGTGGCTTGCCTGCTTGCTTGCTGCAGATTCACCAATGGCATGAATAGGAAAGGAACACAGCACTGAAAATAGCATCACAGGTCCCAATCCTGCACTGCAATGTGTTTTGCTGAGTCTCCTTAAAATCAGTCAGATCTTATTTTATTGCTGATATCAGCTGTACTAGCCAGCCTCATGGCAGACTGAGGCCTCAGAAAATATACATTTGTCTTTCCCTCTAAAAGAAGTTTCTGTTCATTCTACCATATGAGGTAGAGATTCATTGATCTTATTCCTGTTACGCACATGTGTATTGCCAGCAGCGTGATACTACCTCTGCAGAAAAGGACTGCCGCTCTGGGGGGAGGACAGTGAAGTTTTATTGCTCCATATTAGTTTATGTGTGTCCAGGCCTGCTTTATCCACCAAGATTTATTTTTGCTTCAAAGAAGTCTGTGAAATGGTTCTTGGCAGATGTGAGTAAGGAAAACGTGTCCTTTTGGACATGACTGGCATTGCACGTTTGCAGGGTGCTAACTACAGGCAGTGCTTTGCAGAGCCTGTTAATTAGAGTGATTTCAGTGTATCTGGTGGCCATTAGCATAACCAAGCCCAGCTGGCAGGCGTAGTCCAGCTCAGGCTGCGATGGGCTTGCATAGAGAGAACGTGGACAGAAAGCAGGTAGAAATGAAATAGAGAAGGATGAGACACTTCTTTGGAAGCCAAACTTCTTGAGTCATCTGCCAAAGGGAGTAACCAAGTTTTTATCAATAAAACATGGGCAACAGCAGAGAGATGCTGGTACTCAAGCATTACCGGGAGGGGGAACAGATGGGAACTGGCAGGCTGCAGCAGCTGGGAGGAAGAGGAGCACACAGCCTTGCCCAGCGCAAGGCAGGCAGCATGTGGGAGGGAGCCTCTCTGCAGCCTGTCTAGAGGCTGCAGGTTCCTTGGCCAACACTTGGTAGGGTGTTGGCCAAGGAGGGTCCAGACATGTCATCATGGTCCCATATTGCTGTCCTTGGACAGCAAGGTGTGGATGGGTCCAACATGAGGTCTGTATTAAGGTAGAAGCTAAGATGGACAGACAGTCACAGCATGGTTTTCTAGGTTGTGTCCTCCTCATTCAATATGAAAGCACAAAGCTCTTACCTGGACACATGCATGGACTGTGGGTCTTGGTCACTCTGCTCTATCACCACTTGTCTGTGGTAGAGGAGACCTGTTGAATGGATGATTTGGACCAGAATGGTCTTGTCTGAAGGATGGATGTTGAGAGTCGGTGTATCTGGGCTCTGACCCTAGCATTGCCACCTCAATTTAACTACATCTAGACTATGTCAGAAGGGGTACACACAGAAGAGCCAGAAATCCTGGTTCTGCCATTGTCCAAGCTGAAAGCATGGACAGAGCACCCCGTAGCTCCCTTATGACCTGGGTGGTTGAGTTTCTATTCTTCCAAAACCAGACCATACCTGCATATGTGTATATAAATGGCTTTCAGCCTTCCTCAAACGCGAGCTTTTGCAACTACTCGTATAATGCGGTAATATTAAATATTGCAGTCACCTGGCAGAGTCCAGCCCCAGGTTTTACATACTAACAACCAAACAAGCATCACCCAGGTTAGCCTGAATATTTACATTCTCTCCCTTCTCTAGACAGACACTGCTAGTCCAGGCACTGATGAAAACTAACCAGGAGCCATTCAGCGGGTGAGCTACCATGGGCAGGCAGGTAGTCATGGGGATAGATGGATCTGCACCTCCCAGTAAATCTCAGAATACCAGTTTCTGTCATTTCACACACTTCAGTTACAACCAGCCTCTGTGTGGTACTGCGGGGTAATTAATCACGTCTGTACTTGTGGTGCAGCAGGAGCGTTAGCGACTGCCCATAGAAGGAGTTTCATAACCTTCAGTACCTGTACCCATTCAGCCTTCCTGACCCAGCAGGCTCTTATCACCCATGCCAGGCTCGGCACCAGAACTTGTACATAACTTGCATCCTAGTCAGTGCCGAAGCACCCTGCAAAACAATAAAAAACTCAGCTATTGATTTACAATTAAGGTTGATCCAGCAGAAAATTAGATTTTGCTCACATTTGTTCCCTGAGGCTGTACTGTCTGGTCCTGGCTGAGACCAAGGTAACGCTGCTGACAACATGGATGGGCTCATGAGCTCTGGGGCCGTGCCAAGACACAATTCTTTTGGCTGGAAGTTAGTAGGAGGATTAATATGATAATGGATATATCCTTAAATTTACTTCCCTGAGGTGGGTTTGGTGGTTTTTTGGGATATATCCCAGAATCCTGGAAATTCTCCATGTGGCAGAAGGGACTGGTTCTCCTGAGCAATGCTTGTAGGCAACTGGCCTGTGTCCGCTGGGTGGGAGAGGAGGTGGCCTCCAGGACAGGGGCTGGGCATGGCAGCCGGGCTGACCTAGCGGCATGTGGGATGGTGATGTTTTGGAGAGGTGAAACATGGAGAAATGGATAAATATTTGGTTCTAATTTTTTAGAAGACTGAAAAATCTTAGGTTGGCAGAAGCCAAACTGTTTCTCTTCCTACCCCCCCTTACCCAATTTTCTCCCTCTCTTTTCTTCTTTCTGCCATTTTTCATCCTTTCCCCCTTTGTTTTCTCCTTATTTTTTGTGGGGAAATATAAGGGATATGTTCAGTGAAATGAGAAAACGTGCCAAGAACTGCGTGTGCTTTATAGATGTTATCATAAAGACACTATCGTTGCAACAGAGTGCTGGAGAAATGAAAACAAGACTGCCACTTCAGCATCTTCCATAGCATGAGTCAGAGAGATTGATAGTTATCCTCTTGCAATTAGAATTTTTATTAGCACTGCCGGTCGCCCTTGGCGTGCTGTGAATGGATGCCATTTTCTTGGAGTGTTTAGTCTTTCACAATGCTTTAGAGAAAATAAAGATGGGCTGGAGTCACTCACCACATAATACTGAGGGGAAAATCATGTTTTATGCTGCCTCAGGCTGGGTTTTCAAGCTCCAAAAACCAGGCATGAAACCCGTTAGGTATCCACATGGAGCAAAGCTCAGCAGAGCTCACATGTCCCCAGGGCTCTGGAGCACCAGGAATGGGCTGAGTCTCAGAAGCTGGGCTGAGAACTCCGGAGGGATGGTCCGGCTCTGCTGCTCTCCCCATTCCTGAGCATTCCTGATCGGAATTCACAGGGAGGCACCTCCAACACAGCCCACTAATGCCCAGCGATCTGCATCAAAACAGCCATTTCATTCCCTTGCCTTTCTCTACTTCTTCTTTCCTTGAGGCAGACGCAGACCCCAGACTGACCCAATGACTGTTGAACAAGCCATGGCGCTCTTTTGCAGGATGCTATTTTTAAGCAACTTCATGAAAACCCTGCTATCATACAAAGAATTACATTTTTTCCCTTTCTATAGGATTCACGTTACTGAACCAGGGAGAGCCTAACACCTGTGCTAGAGCCAAAGAGCAAACTGGAATATGTTTTTCCTTTGGGACTTTCCCCAATGCTTTATGGTCTTCAAAATCCAACTCCTGAGTAATGCAAGAGGCTACTCAGTACAACTTCACATTCACACAAGGAATTTCTGTGTCTTGCCCTGACGCTTCTGGGAGGCAAGGGCAGCAGTTTTCCATGAACCACCCTCCTGGAGCTCACACCAGCCTGGGGAACACGACAGGGCGTTCTCTAAGCCTGCTGAAAAATGTGTCCTGGGGATCAAGCCCCCGTGGTGTTGCAGGTGCTGCCTGCTCTCTTCCCAAATGCCGCAGGCTCTGGAGCACCCGCTGGAAACAGGGCTCTGAGCACATTCCAAGCATTTCAGCTGCTTTAAAATTACTGACAGGCAGAAATGCTGCACCTATGATGGGATCTGCATTGCCTTCATCAGTGCCCTTGGGGTGGGCTTAGGATCTGTTTGCCTGCTCGGCAGCCTGTAGCCTTATGATGATCTGCCCCGCGGTGCCTACGCCTCTTTTGAGAGTAGGAGGCAGGCTGCTAAATCAAGCGCTCACTTCTGAGCATCACACCCGGCTTACACGCCTGAGCCTGTACCCCTGCACTTCCACAGCTGGTGGCTGCTCCAGGTCCCCGGGTCCAGCCCGTGGCCACTCGGCCGTGTGCGTGACGAGCAGGGCGCTGTGGAGGAAGGAGCCCTCGGGTGTCTGCGCCCACCCGGTGGGGATGGATGCTGCACGGAGATGATGAATTACCTCCCTGGGTAGAGACACCCGCTGAAGGTCTCACAATATGCCAACCGAACAAGCCTAAGACGAGCATACAGACAAGCCACTTGTAATTCAAAACAGGCCTGATTTTTCCTTTAAAAACCCATAATATGCGGGTTTATTTTCTGCAACTCTTCCAGGCCGGTTACCCCAACTGTTGGCAAACTGCGAGGATGGGGTTGCCATGGATACGCTCCGCACTGATTCACATGAAATACATCACTGCATTATCCCCAGAGTGGTGAAAGCCTTTCACAGCTGATAATTTTTAAGAGAATGATTCATCGTTAAATATATCATGGCAGCTCTGCATTGTTTGCTCTTCCTTGGAAGCATAATCTGGAAATAGGCAGCTCTTGGGATGCTCCTGAAGGTGAGAGCGAGATTGTGAGCAAGATGCCTGCTGCAGAGCGCGGTGGCACTTGGATTTCGTTCAGCCTGTGCTGAGAGTAGGAGAGGGTCCTGTGCGGCATGGCTGCTCAAGGCCAGGTTTTGGGGAAAAAACACCCCACTCTGTGTCGCATCCCACCAAAACCCACGGGCATTGCCTAGATGCTGGCTGGGATGGATGGGGGGATCACAGTCCAGCCACGTGGCTGCAAGGGTCCTGGGCTATAACAACTGTTATGATTTTTCGCAGTCACCTCTTGAGAAAATATTCTGTACAGTTAGGGGAAAAGCAAAGTCTGCATTAGAGCCAGGTGTCTGCGAGGCGGCCATGTCTCTCCCCTGGGTGCTATGCTGCATACGGTCCCCCTTACCACTTGGCGCCAGCTGGGAAACCAGAGTGCCATCCGTCAGAAACAGAGCCGGGATGAGTCCGTGGCTGTGCACACCACGGGGAGCTTCCCCCATCCTCCACCACCCCCCCAGCTCCGTATCCCCCACCCTCACCAGGCCGCGTCGCTCCGCAGCCCGCCCAGTGCCACTGCCGTGCTCGGCCCTCCTGCCTGCCCGGCCAGGCACCTGCAGGCCCCGGAAGGGACCTCATCTCCTGCCACGTTCCCCAAATTATCAATGAACACAATCAGCCAGCCATGGTTTTGAGGCACCAGCTGTGCTTCGGGGTCCAAGCAGCTCCCTGTTTATGGCTGCGCGGGGCGGGAGGTGTAGAAGAGGCAAACTTTTTCCTCCAGAAAAAGCTAGTGTGGGCCTAGAGGTCACCAAAGGCCCCTTTTTATCCCTGTGAGTAACAAGGAGGGAAGCCCAGACCTGGGACACACGGACAGACCTGGCAGGAGCCATCTGGGGCAGAGATGGAAGCACAGAGCCCTTGGCTGTGTGTTAGCCCGGCAAGAAGGGATAATGGAGCTCTCTCTGAGGGACAGAGGCGTCTCCTCCGTCCACCGGGAACTGCCGTGGCAGGTCAGGCCTGGCCGAGGTCCTGCTGCCCTCCACACCAGCCAGCACGGGCACAGGGGTAACACGGAGAGGGGTTAGTGAGCAGCGGGTGGGAGAGTTGAGTGCCACAGAGGGAGAGAAAGAGAAGAGGGAGGATGAGGGGAGCGCGGACACGTCCATCTGAGCTGGGCTTTGTGCGGATGACCAAGGGGAGAGCCGGAGCAGCCAGCACGGGGCTGGGAGAGCAGGAATGGGGTTGGAGCTCTGGCCATTGCCCAGGTGAAGGTGGGATCTGCAGCCACGTATTTAGCATTTTTCCTGGTAACTTCTGTATATCTGAGAGCAGAGGAAGAGCTCCAGTGTCTCCTTGCTGGGGGGTGGGTATCTCTGAGGCAGCAGCTCAGAGGCACATTGATTTCCCCCGGCTGGATGTGCGCAGGGGGCGAGGAGAGAAGTGAGCATCAGCTGAATTTTAGCTGTGATCGCAGGAAACTGCCGGGTCCCCAGACACCCTGCTCAGCGGAGATCAAACGATGGGTCTGCAAATATACGCAAGTGCCGTGGCAGACTGGCAGTCAGGGCTTGCACGCCGGTGCAGAGGGCACGCACACGAGCAGAAAATGAGAAGCAACATTTTTCTAAGATACTTATGTGATTTGCAACCCTTTTTCAGGCTCCTTAGCCCACTGTTTAAAAACTACTTAGGTGCCTAGGAGTGTTGGAGGATTGGATTGTTGGATTTTCAGGTGTAGAGGCGTGGAACACAACTCAGAACGGGGTTACGTGTCCTCTGGAGTCACCCAAGATCTGTGAGATGGCAGCCCTGGAGCTGGGGAAACAGGCATTACGCTGACTGCTCTGGTTTTGAAATGGTGCATTGAGAGGATTTGCCAAGAACACAATAACTTGCTTTTCTGTAGGAAATGGGCCCTTGTCAAACAGCTGCCTGCACTTAGAAAGTAACCCAAAACCAACTCAAATGAACAAAAACTGGGCTGTGTGTTCTTGACTCCAGGCCAAAGTAATTCTCAGTTATTCCCAAGACAAAACTGTTTCCTCTGTCCCTAAAAGCCAAAGATGTACATTTCATGCATAATTAAAGTGAGATTTTAGCATACATCAGAGCCTAGGGTTGTGTGAGGCACAAATGGGGCTTTCCAAACAAGGCTTTTGATTACCAGTCATTTTAAGTGCAGGAAATAATAGCACATCTGAATTCTCCAAGCCCTCAGAGAGGAATTTCTGCCATGACTGATGGTTCCCAGTATAACAGGGCTCCAGTCAGTATAGCAGCTTCCCTTGGATGGATGGAAACACCGGGGGAGATTGGAATCGCTCTTAGACCCTGAGCCCATGGGATGGAGACCCACACCATGTCACCACAGCTGCCAGGCTCTGCCGTTGCCCTACGCCGACCGCTCTCACATAGCCTGTGGCAAACCAACACGCACCATGAGTATTTTTGCAGCTCTAATATCCAGTGAGTTTTCAATCCATTAATCCCCATTTCTATGCTTCTTTGAGAGCAGCCACTAATGGGTGCAGGGACGAGGACAACAATTCCCATTTGTGCCCCACTAACACTGCTGCTAAACCTCTCTTCCTTGGGTCAGGCATGGCATGGCTTTTCCTGGGAGACTTTGAAAGGGCTAGCTCTGCTTTTGCTGAGGTCAACAATAACTGCCAGTATTGCAATGATGGTAGGCAAAAAACTGACTCTGTTGTGCTGGGCACAAACCTCATCCCAGTGTCTTCTCCTGACAGCCCTGGTAGGATGCATCCGGGGCTCAGGGATGTGCTTGGTCCAGTGTGACTGGTACCCTGTGGAGCCTGCAAATCTCCCATGTCCCCGCTCCCATCCACGCAGAGGTTGTAAGGGAAACACTTTCCAAATGGAGGTGTCTTCCAGGACTCCTGTATTTCATGGGCTCTCCTACAGAGTACACCTTAGTGTCCTCTGGCTTTGCTTTCTTTAGAGAATGGAGGGAGGCCTTCTTTTCATCAAAAAAAGACTGAATTTTCACCTTTTCCCCCAAAACCTTAGAGCCACAAGAACTCAAATACAAGAGGACCAGCAGTGGTTGAGGGTCCTGGTGAGGGGAGAAGGAAGGTGTCAGACAAGTGCTACTACATCATGTCCTTGTCTTTGGGCATTGGGTTCATTTGCATCCCCGACCCCGCTTGCTCAAGGCGATATTCATCATTATTAGCCAAGTAAATTATCCAGCCTTTCCCACAAGGTTGAGAGACAGCGATTAGCGCTGTCTGTCCAGGCAGATGCCCGCTGGCAGTGGCAGCCTGGCATGGCAGCATGCACGTGTGCGTGCTCCTCTGGACCGGAGGGCGATGGCCCATGTCAGCCCTGCTGGGGGCCAGCTGAGCCCCCCGCTCCACGCGGCTTGCCCCCTTCCCCGGCAGCCCACCGCCTGCCACCAGCTTTCCACCGTACCACAGGTAACCCTCTCTTCTATCTGGGCTCATCCCAATCCTTATTAAAGGTTTGCTTCAGATAAGAGCATTGAGAAAACATGATCTCCTTTCCCCTTTCTTGCTCCCTCTCAATGACACCGTCCCCTTCCTGGTGAGAACTGGCTCCCTGTAAATCCAAATCCACTGCCTGCGCTGGGCTCTCCCTCCCCAAACCCAGGCACATTGCTGACCCCACGCTACCTCTCCTTCCTCCCTGCCTAATCCTCTCTGCCCTCCAGCTGCACAGACTGCTCACCCCCCGCCACACCTCCAACACCCCCAGCACCCTCAGCATCTCGGGGTGCAGCGAGGCTTGAGGGACCCCTCGTGGAGCCAGACATGGGGGGGCTTTCACCAGGGCCGTGTGGAGGGTGAAAGGGGAGCTGCTCCATAAATACGTGGTTTTCTTCCAGGTATCCCTGACTTCCTGCAGGGCTGGGGGCTGAGCGGGCACCCCAGGAGCCAGCCCGGGGAGAGGAGAGGCAGGGGGAGCTGGTGGTGCTTGCCTGTTGCTGCAGGGTGAAGGCTGTAAGAGCTGTGGGTCCTGTCAGAGCTGCTCGCTGAAGAGGTGAACCTGCTCCCTCTTTCTCAGCCCATGGATGTCCTGCCAAGGTGATCGATAGCAATGGGTCAGAAGAATTTGAGGCAAACGATGGTGTTGTAAGAGACGAATGTGCAGAAGGGAGATGGACAGTGAGGGAGAGCTGCATCCCCTTCACCTCCTTCGGTCTCTTCTGATTAAGAACCAAAGCCATGCGATTTTAGGTGGCTCTCCACCTGACATATTCATATTATTAATGCTCCCACCTCTCTGTAATTCCTATCTCAACACAGTGAGGTTGCAAAGAGCTGGGGTGTGTTAGGCCTAATCAGCCCTGTATTAATTTATGGAAGGTGATGTTGACATACACTGTGCTTAGAATAAAAGTCATCCTTGGGGCAGGGTGGAAGAAGATAGAAAAAAAAATGGGTTTCCTTCTCCTATGCGGAGCCATTTAGTATCCTGGATTTCAAAGGCCTTGCAAAAACTTCCATAAGCTGGTAACAAAAAAGTAGGTCACAATTAAGCTCTCAGTTTCAAAAGGGATCTGCCTGGAATGATACATGATGTGGGTAATTATACGGGGGATTGACGGAGCTGCAGAGCTATTCATCGGAAAAGACACCAAAGGTGTTACGTGCTTCACACAGGCTGTGTCTGCAGCTCGCACCCAGCGCCCCGTGGCAGGGGCCAGGGCACCTTCCCTTGCCCCTTCCGCACCGTCACTTCCAGATCCTGCTCCAGGAGCCGCGAGGGTGAGCAGGGAGTTCAGACTGTCTGATCTGCTCAGTCCTTGTTGTCTGGCAACATCTACTCCCTGCAAAAACCGCAGGCTAATGGGAAATGGTTAGAGCAAACGGTAACAAGGGCTTGTGTGAAATGGGTTGCAAAGAAATCAGATGGAGACCTCCCCTTCGTCTCGCAGAAAACCCCTCTGCCATTTTCTTGGAGGCAAAGTCCTGTAGGCCATCACCACTTTGGAGAATCACCTAAACATGTCCTAGAGGCAGAATCTGCTGGTGGACCCAGCTAAGGAGGGCTTTTCTCCATAGGGAGCTCAGCAGTCAAAGTCAATAGGAAATCAATATCTTAATGGCCAAATAAGACCTGGACTTGGCCTGCAGTCCTCTCTCGGGACCGTAGTAAAGCTTTGGTCATCAGCAGCTCATGTCTCAAGGGTTGTTTTGTCTCCTGTTTGTCAAGAAAATGAAACACCTTTAGAAGGGCAGCACTGTATCAGGCCGTGCTTCAGGGAGTTGAGGGAGAGCCATCCCTCCCCTAATAAATAGCAGAACAAATCTCAGTATCCCACTGGCTTGCCTAAAAGCATTTTCCCTGGCTGGCACTTTGTCTACCTTGCAAGCTCGACTGGCCTCGGGGACAGAGGGGTTACCAGAGCCAACGGCTCCACAGGATTGCATGAGTTCTTCCCAGGGGCAGGTCAAGCCCTTTGTCAAAGACAGCAGGTTAGCATGGGCAGGAGGGGAAGTTTCTTATAGCAGTAGTGCTGAAGTGGCCGCCTCTGACATCACTTCATCTCTTAACATGTTTCTGCATTTCTTTGGATTTTCATCTCCTCCTTTGAACACAGTACTGCAGGTCTGGTAGCTCGCTCGCTGGCTGCTCAGAGCATGGCAAGTGAGAAACACAAACACAGGGCCCTGAAATGCTCCATCATGTTCCACTCTGTAAAGGAGGGATTTGCAGGTGGGAGAGATTTTGGGTTTCTGAACAGTGGAAGCGCCGCATGTTGGCAGGGCATCGCTCTGGGCTCACCAGCCCAGCCTAAGGCAGCACAGGGAAGGGCTCTTCTGGAGGCATCTCTACAGGGCTCCTACCAGATGCCCACAAGCTGCACTCCTCATAACTGAAACCCGCTGGGTCTCAAGTGCTCAATGCTCCTGGTGCAGCCTTCGTGCATGCGGCAAGTGAGAAGTACAGAGGAAAATTCTCCTTCTCTGCTTCTGGAGATGCAGCTTTGCCCATAGGTACCTGTTTATACATCATCTAGGGTGCATTTTTAACTGGTTACATATTAAATAGGTATCACCTGGCTTGTAAATTAGGCTGTTCCTGTATTGCTCTTTACACCTGCACTTGGCTGGATGTGGGTGAGCAGCGGCTTTCAGGGGTCAGAACGGGTGTGTGGTAAGGAGCACAGTACTTACACTCATTATAACCCAAACCAATTCTGTGATTCTTCTACCTCAGCTAAGGGACCTGAGGGAATCCCTCAATTAGGACAATTGCTGATACATTTATAATACCTCAGGTTCTCCTTTTGCAACCCGTAACTTGACATTTGCAATTGTTCACAAAAACAGACCACGGGTCAGTTAACTTTGCTTGAGCCCTGAGCTGCATTACCTATTGAATTCCTTAACGTTGTACTGGTTTTTTCCCTTGGCGAATTCAGTAAATGGCTTTTTGACCTGTTTGCTAATGCATCTTGCTGCAGACTGGAAACGTTACTGGATGGTGCAAGCATAGCTCTGAAGTACACTTAAAGCCACAGCATAATAGCACACTTGAGGAGCAGAGGTGAAATGGAGCAGTGAGTGGCTCCGTCTGGTTGGGGTGAAGGAATTATACAACTCTGGAAACCAGGGAGGAGGAGAATGCTTCCTGCCTGGCCCTGCTTCTGCTCCCATGGACAGCGAACGCCAGCCTCTGCCCAGCCCCGCAGAGTTCACGTTTTGGGGTTTGCACTGTTTTTCTGAAGTCTCGTGGTTCCCGGTTCAGGAATTAGTTCAGGCTGGTGTAGTTCACAAAGAAGCAGGTCTCAGGTCTGTGCGGTGACTGAGCTGAGTCTGAGTCCACACAGATGTGGCTTTGCCCTCACTGCCTCTCCGTGCTGGGGCTGCCGGATACCACAGCCAGCACAGCAGCTCCCCGGGATCCCCTGAAGTGGGGTTACTGGGGGCAAGGTGGGTTCGGTCATACTGACTGCTACCCACCAGAAAATCAGCAGTTCCCTGTTGGCACCTAAACTCTCAGAGCTGCCCAGGTAGTTGCCACTAAAGCACTTTGCCTCCAGAAGCTTGTCTTTTGTTAAAATTCTTGATTTCTGTGGCATTTGGGCTCTGCGGTCACAGCGTGCTAACTGTGTACTGGCCCAAATCGAGTTTGGCCAGCTCTGCTGGGACACAGGGGCTTGCGTGAGAGGCCAACCCGCACTGGAGTCTGCTCCCTGCACGAGCACCGAGTTACCTAGACAATGAGATGTTTTACCTGCCCGTTCTGGAGTGGGGATGTGTGTTGTGAGGGAGATAGTGTGTTGGATGAAGTTGAGATGGTACAACTTTGATTCAGTTTCCGAATGACTTTTCTTTCCGAGATGTATCTTATTTTCTATCACGCAGGTAACACAGTGTTTCTTAAGGTCATGATTTGGAACAAATTTTCTCAGTATTCCCAAAATGTTTTTATTTATCGGAAACATATTATATTTTCAGAAATGCTGTTGTTCAGTAAATGTCAAAATGGCATTATTTCCTATGGGAAACAAGAAAATCCGCCTCTTGACAGGCTCTAGTCTTAGCGTAGAGTTGCTTGGTTAATGGCAAAGACCTGAAGCTGCATACAGGAAACCTTCAGCTCACTTCATTGCACACCAGAAAATTATATATAATTACATACAGCTATTGTATGGAGTGACCCTTAGTCATGTTGTCTAAGCTGCTTATCGCAACAGAAATAAGATGTATATAGTAATCTTCTTATACTTACTGAGAAACCTAAACAAGGCCGGTACTGCGGTGGGGTCACTTATCTCTGGCTGTAATAAGGTTACTATACAAGGAGACATTAATGTTGGAAAAAGCATGCTGGAGATTTCAAGTTTAAGTCAGTGTAATTATTTCTGTCTTAAATAGGTGAATGTAGAAGGTTTCCTTAGTGGTTCAGGGGTATCCACCCTCCAGAAAGGAAAAGGGATGAGCAGGACATCCCCATGGGATGTGTAAGTCTGAGTGCCCTGTACAGCTGGTGTGATACTGTTCACTCTGTCTTCTCTGAACAAGTCTTGCAGAACCAAGCATTCGCCATAGCATTAAAAGATCATGCTGTCTGACAAAGAGGAGTGTCCGGAGTATGGCTCAGTGTCGTTGGAGTAATGGTAAATGCTGATTTTCAGTAAAATGAAATGTGAAGATACCAGCTGGGAATCACAGATTAACGTTACATTCGGAGCCCCCTTCCTTTCCAAAAGTGGCCAACAAGGCCATTAGAGGCCTCAAGATGCTCCTGTTCTCCCCACGAGCTCCTTACAGAGGCTCCCTCTTGCACATCTCCCCAGGCTCCTCCGGCACCGAGCCCGTGGCTGAGCAGGGAGCCCGGGCAGGGCAGGGGGAAGGTGGATGGCACATCCGCATCACGGCTCTCAAGGCACACAGTGAGAGCACTTCTGAGGCTAGAGGTTTTTCAGCCAAGGGGTAACTTTCTTTCAGTGCCCAGGTTTTTAAGGGACAGTTGAAAAAATAAGAAGAGTCAAAGAAGTGTTAATGGTATAAAAGAAAGATTTACACCCTGTGTTTGAAACTTCAGTAGCAAAGCATTTTTCTGTAAGGAGAAAAACTGTTTTAGCAAAAAAGCCTCTGTTTTTTCCCTGGGGAAAATATATCCTTGTTACACTAGTAATTCCTAAAGTGGGATCTACAGAGGGTCTCTGCTCTGTGGAGCATTTTTGGAGTTGTTCCTTGGAGGGCAGAAGCGGTCAGCGAGGGAAACTTTCTCTTACAGTACTCTGCATGGAAAAATTGGAGTCATTAGTTCGCATCAGAGGGGTCACGTTCAGGGCTCAGCTTACGTGCAGGCTCCCCTCCAGCAAAGGCTTTTTTGAGACACAGCAGTGCCAGTGAAGTGGGTGCAGGAAGGGATTGGGGTAGATCTGGGGCAGGAATGACCTATTGGCCTCTCTCCTCCATCTGGCACCAGCGGAGATTTGCATTGGCACCAGTGACCACACAGTGCAAAATGGTTTTTAAAAATAAATTTGGAAGCAGGCACTGGCCCAGTTCACCAGTGCTGGATGTGATGGTCATGGGAACAGTCACGGGAACAGAGAGCAGGGGCATGGGGAAGGCACGTCACAGAGATTTCGTTAATACAGAAATCATTTTCCAAAAGCACGAACCTGAGATTGAGCAATATACTTTTGGGATAAACCCAAAGCCATTAATCTTAGTTGTAGTGAATACTTGCAGCTCCTATTCAAAAAATGCTTTGGAGAAAAAGTCCCTGAAATGATGCTTAAAAGATGAGGGGGAGCCTCTGGCGTGCTTTCGTCCTTGCTTGCTTGCATATTATGTATAAGAGAGATTTCTCCCGGGTTTTGGTTGATACCATTGCTGCCAGCGTGGAATAGCGGATCAGCTCTCCTGGGACATTAAGCTTATTAGGCATGTGTCTGGAGACAGGGGCTGTGTAAGGGACCAAGGGAAACCTGACCCCTGAGGTGTTCGGGTGCTGAATTGTCACCTGAGCCGGCAGAGGACCTTCGCTTGCTGGAAAGGCCTAATCCAAAATTGTTGCTCACTAGACTTTAAAAACACGGGATCACCAAGGCAAAGAAAGCACCCAGACCTCAGGATTCAGCAAGGCTGTGCACCAGGCAGAGCGGTATTTCTGAGCTCTCCTGGTCTGGCTTGATTTTTGGAGGTTTAGGGTTTGATAAAGCACACACACGTACACACAAAACCTCGCCACAGCATCCACCTTGTAATTCCTTTATCTCTTAAAGAAGAATATTCTACAAAAGGCCAGTTATCCCACCACAAAATGTCGGTGACCCCCCGTCTTCTCGCAGCACTCCCTTTCTCTCCTTCCACGGGATCTTGAAAAGCAAGAGGCAGCTAACTGCAAACAAAAGGGAGAAATTTAGAGGCCTCATCTGTTTTTGATTGCTCTAAGAGATGATGATGAATTAGAACACTGGGATGATCCATTGTGTAACCCATCTCTGCTGGCATGGGCCAAACCTGACCCCCCCACGTCCGTGCCTACAGTTTGGCTCTCCCTGCGGTGGGTGAGTCACTGTTCGCTGTTCATTCATGAAAGTCAAAAATGGCACTTGGGAAACGTGCCAAATCTTTTAAGAATATTAGCTCCTCGATTACTGACCGGTTTTACAGTAGATTCGGGGACAGGACGGACATACGACACCCACTGCAGTCAGCTGCAGACAGTCAAAGAGCCGCGATGGGTGACACGGTGCTGCATCTGCTGTCACTGGTGTGTGCACCCTGCGTGCTCTGCAGCGGAGCCTACGCCTCAGAGGTTGGTTTCTTTCCAAAGGCATAGTGATGAAATAGCTATTGTGCTCAGAAATCTCTTTTAAAAAGAAAATACATCTGTCCAGCCCTTTGCCCTTTGGCAGTTGACTTGAGCTCTTCTTCACCTGGTTAACCTGGGAGATTAATTTTGTGAGCAGGGTATCAGTTCTCATTTACTTAAAAGCTCCCGATACTCTTAGTGCTTGCAGATACTGCTGCTGTCATGGCAACGAGGTTATTTATGCATAATAGATACCTACTTTTCTTTTTTTTCAATGTTGCTAAGTGGAGATAGGGTCAGTGGGGCTATAAAATGGAGTGGGAAACTCCCAGCCCCATACACACGTTGATAAGCCCTCCAGACCTCTTTCCTCTTCTCTGGCACCTGGTTGACCTGGTTCAAGTCCCTGTAACTGCCCTCAGTCCAGCCCTTCATCTGGCAGGAACAAGTGACAGCAGAAGGGCGTGTGGAGACATAACCCGAAGACGCCGACATCCCTTTCAACGCGGGCTGAGACGCGCTTACCTCCACGCAGAGCAACCCTGTCATGAATCAAAATGCCATTCGCCAAGCTGCCTTCGTTCACCTGACCCTTTACTTAACTCGATTTGTAATGTACGCTTTATCAATACCGCTGTTCAATTACTTAATAGCCAGGCCACCAAGGAAACATCAACATCCCGATTGTCAGACCCGAGCTGATGAACGAGGTTCTAGAGCTACGCTTTCAATTTAGTTAAGTTCTCCTTTAAATTCTTTCTGGGTTTCATCTGTCCATTTTCCATGGCAACTGGCAAGGACCAGAGGTCAGAGAGGGAAAGAGAGGGAGTCATTTCATTTAAATTAGATGAAGCTCTGTTAGCCACCGGAGCGCTTCGCATGTGATGGGTTTTCTATGAAAAGGGCCCCTTGCTCAAGGAGAGAGAGAACGTGTGTCCCGGCAAACCTCCCTCTGCAGAGCTTTGTTGTTTTCCTTCACTAAGGAGCTTCTTCTCAGGACCTAAGTCAATTCTATTTACATATAATATTGAGTCCAGAGAGTGGAAAAACCCTCCACAGAAAGAGGAGAGTCAGCGGCTGCCAGAATTTATTGTCAGACAATGATCCAATCTTCCGACAAATAAAAAACTTCTCTTCACAGCTCATGCACGCTGCTTCACTTGTTCTTGCAGATGCTTGCAACCGCCTGCCTCCAGTAAAGGCTTTGCTTTGCCGGGGTTCAAACATCCCAGATGTTGTAAGGCTGAGTGATGCCGGGCAGTCGTGACAGCAGTTGCCCCAGGTCCTTGGCACATGGCTGAGCACCGCAACCCTTGGCTGCTGCCGCTCCCCGGGGCTGCACAGCCCCTGTCCCTGCCCAGGGCTGGGAGTCGCACGCCTCCACGGGCTCGATTCACTGCCACTTAAAACCAGCGCTCGGAGTGGCTCAGCGTCGGTGTCAAGGTGTCTGAGCAGGGCAGCACAGGGAATTTCCCTGTCCTGGGCATCCCAGTGAGAGGGGGCAAAGGCGAGGGGAGGTGAGGGGAGAGCAGCACTCTGAGATCAGGTGAATCCTCCTTCCCCATCAGCGTCGGAGGCTGTTCCCGCAGCGCAGATCCGCTCCCCAAGCCCCGCCGAGCAGAAGTTAAAATAGCTGCCTACGCCTGCAGTCGCTGAGCAGGCGAGAGCGAGGAGCACTGTCCCGGGGAAAAGGAGGGCACGTGAAGCAGTAACAATACTTTCCTCTTATGTAACTCTTGCCTAAAATACTTCAAAGTGGGCTCATAGATAAATAATTGAAGATAATACAGAATTAGCTGTCATTTTGTATGTCAGAAAATAAAATTCTCCATGGCTTCTGTGCCAGTTAGGTATCGAAGTCACCCCATTTGTGTGCTGAAATGAGGCTACGTGGCTTTGGAAGCTGACCAAGAGAGCACAAAGTGCGCTCACATACATTGCAGCTACTCAATGTTTAAGGCAAAAATTATTTACTAAGAAAAATTCACAAGTAATTCTGAATAACGAACAACTGAGAAATTTCTAATTTGCCCACAGGCAGTTTGCAAGGGTGGGGAAGGGGGAGAGGGGAAGCAACATTTGTCAGATAAATTATTTGTGAATTAATCACTCTGATGCTCTCTGAAGTCAATGGGGTACTTGCATAAATAAGACTATTCATGGAGAAGACCAAGTCTTTAATGGTACTCTGAGAATGGTAAATTCATTAGCTGAAAGCACTGATTACGAATCAAAAGGATAGGGAGGGGAGAAAATCAAGTCATAATTAGTCACTTAAATTGTATCAAGTAGCAAGCAACTGATTTTAAACAAGTCCAAACAAAGGGGAAATGATTCGTTCTGATTAAGTTGGTCTCTCTTGCCCTTTTAAAGATTTATGAAGTAATGTCAATAAATTATGGCTCTTGGGACTCAACCTATAAAAACTACATAGAAATGCAACATAATACAACATCAGACAAGTGGGTTAGACACAGTGGAACAGAAATTAAATGCATATTTATTAAGGAGGTGTGTAATGAGCCTCATGTCACCCAAATATTGACCAACTGTCTCTAGCCTAAACTCTCCTCCTCGCTCCTGTTGTTACCGATTCTGTCTCTGGCTGCTCTTCTAATGCTGAAGTCGGACCCAGTCTGATCACTGATAAGCTTAATTATACTGCTGAAGGACTTCTTGTAGAACTAAGTGATCTGAATTAATTATGGTGCTGGTGAATTATGTACCATACACATAAAGACCCATTTGGAGTTTCCCCTCTTTCCCAGCGCACCATGAGCTCTGGATTTCCTAGAATATATTTTCAACTGCTGCCAAAACGATGATGCAGGGACAGGGCAGGTCTGTGGTTTAGGTGTCTCTTTCTCCAAGGCAATGCGTTGAAAGGACAGCATAGGGAAAGCAAACAGTATTTGCTACAAAATGGTAAATTCAGGCATACCATTTCTCGTGCCAGGGTGGTGCTGGTGTTATTGTTACTATCATAATTATCGTTATTGCTATTAAGGAAGCATCAGTAATGAACTCGGTGCTCTCTCTAACAGACAATTTCATCCAAATTATATCATGGTGGGCTCCTAGCTGCGACAGAAATAAGACAAGAGTGGTAGACTCAGGGAAGGACAGACTATATTTAAACTAGAAAGTACTGAACCTCTTCTGGGTTTGATCCAGAGCTAGCAGAGCTAATAGTGCCTCACAGTAAGACCAACTTTGATCCAGGATTTCCCAGCAGTTTGCATTAAGGAAGAAATGTTCCCGTGTGTGTCTGGGTTCTGGGAGCGGCCAAGCCCAATTCAGCAAAGCACTTGAACAGACGCTTCAGCTTGGGTCCACACAAGTCCCACTGAAACCTGTGAGACTTAAACACATGCCTGAGCTATTTGTCAGAGCCTGATGGGACTGCTCAACACGCAGCTTGTGTGCCGGGGCTTCCTTTAGCTGGCAACCTCACTGCTGGAAGCTATACGTTAAAACTGGGAAAGGTTTACGAGCAGTCAGCAGTGCCGTGGTGTTAGCAAACCGGGGAGCAGCCCCTGGGCTGGGACCTCCCTGGCTGCCGGGTCGGTCGAGCTTGCGATCGTGTCTGTTAGGAACTGTCCTGAGATTTGCCAGCTTGTTTTTCCTCCACCCATCAGATGGCATTGGAGAGGACCGAGAGGCTGGACTGGCACCTGCCTTCCGGACGCACACGGCTCTTCTTCACCGAACTTCTCCAGTCGCCCAGTCCTGCCCTGCTCTATTTTTGGTACCAATAAATCTCCTGTAGACATCCCGTTTGTCACAGCCTGTTCCCCAGCCCCTAACTTCGTAGGCTCTTCTCTGTTCCAAATGTAATTGCTCTTCAGCCTTTTTTTTTCCTTTTTTCCTGCTGTCTGGAACCATAGCTCATCATCCTACACTTCTCATTATCTTAATTAAACCAGGGCAAATCAGGGGCCTTTTTTATAACCTGACATTACCCTGTACAATTTTTTAGCTCAAAAGATGTGCATTAGCGCTGAGATATCTTCTCAGAGGAAATTGGCACCTCAGTTCCCTTGGCTTTTAGTACCGTGGTTGTCTGAGGAGGGCTGAGCACAAACTGAGCTGAGCGCTCCGCTGTGCCCCATCACACCAGGTAAAACCAGTCTTTTCCATAGCAGCCCGGTTCTTTCCCACTGTCTCTGGTGCTCCTGTGTGGCTGCTTTGGGTAATTATGTTGCAAACCACTAGATCTACCTCCTTATTCTATTCTATTCTATTCTATTCTATTCTATTCTATTCTATTCTATTCTATTCTATTCTATTCTATTCTATTCTATTCTATTCTATTCTATTCTATTCTATTCCATTCCATTCCATTCCATTCCATTCCATTCCATTCCATTCCATTCCATTCCACTCACTGCTCACTGTACTGGCTGATGGATGTTTTGGTGGTTTGAACTGCATTTCTACATCCCAAGCTGCCATCTGCCAAGGCACTGCAGCACCCAGGAGTAGAGGTGAGAAAGCTGAGAGCTGTCCCCAGCAAGCGGTGGTAGATGGAAGAGGCTGCTGGGACGGTTTGCGGTGGCTTTTACTCCAGCCATTGCAAGAGCAGTGTTTGCAGGCGATGCACCAGGTACGGCTCGTGCCGTGCTCCAAGCCGTGGGCACAGGGAGGTACAAGCTGCTGAGCTGCAGCACAGGGAGGCTTCTTGGTCCCGCTGCAGGTCCCAAGCAATGTCCCTTGAACTGATTAACCGTCCTCCTGGCTCCCCTCTGAGCAAAATGCTATTTTATGTGATATGGCATCTGGGGGCCATTACAGGGAACAGGACTGGGATATTCCTGGTCCACACAGTCTCATGTTTTCAGTACAAATTTGCTGCTGACCTGATAACGTTGTTATCTGGATAAAGGTGGTTTAGCTTTTCTGTACTGGAGCTAGATGTTTTCTTACACTAGTGCTTTCCAGAGTCTAGTTTCTGGGAGGATCAGAAGGAAAAAAGGGGGAGAAAATAATTTAATGCTGTTTAGGGGCCATGGCCTTCTTGTTCTTTTATGCCACGAGGAGTAAGAGCATTTGTATCCCTTTACTCAGGGGTCTCATCTTGTCATGCTGGAAGTCCTTGGGTAATGCTTCCAATTTCAGAATGGGGAAATGAAATGAAGCGGGTGTGGAGGTGTATGAGGCCAGGAGAGGGTGCTGGGAGCCAGGTACCATCCCCGCCATCCCCAGGGATGGGCACCCGTATTGACACACACAACCCGGTGTAAATATGGGCCAGTCATTACATCTCAGTTCTGCGTGTGTAAATGTTGATGATAATAGTGCTATCCAGTCCTTTCAGGAGAATTATCTGCTGTTTAATTAAGCAATGTTTGTACAATATCTAGAAAGGCTCTGGTATAAACATATGGCGTGCAGCTCGGAGTGCATCGGTGGGGAAGCTGCCATTTACTTCGTACAGCAGTGATTGATCTTACACCATGCTTCGCCTGTGCGTGTCTCGAGATGAGTTATGGAAGAAAGGAGGTAGTACTGTTAGCACATCCATTTTTCAGAAAAATCATGGGATTTACCCAGCCCCAGAGAGCCCCTGAGGGCCGCCCCAGGAAGGCGGCTTGTGTCTCCTGTCATCTCAACCCCTGGGTCATTTCTCTGCGTAATGAACAGTGACGTTTTGTGGTATCAGGATGGGCAAGGGCACTACCTGGGCATTGAGATAACGGAGACCCCAGAACAGATTACTCAGAGAGTTTACAGCTTTGCTCTCCTCATGTTGGTGGTTTTTATGCTCCAGTTTCAGGTGTCATTTGGAGCTATCTGGCTGACCCATCAGCACGGCTCAGGCCCTGGGCGATGCAGGGTCTGTAGACTGAAAGTGGGGTCTACCTGGGAACTCCAGCCCGGGAGAGGCGTTGGGAATTGCACCCGAGGGCTTGGAGGAACATTAACGTGGTATTAGACATGAGTCACCAAACACCTTTCCCTAATGAGCTTCAAAAGTGGAGCACCATCTGGCCTCACCTTCAGCACCTCGATTAGACGAACGTCCTGCAACGGCGCGTTCAGGGCGCACCGGGGAGGCTGCCTTCTGTGACAGGCTTAAACCTCCGCCGGTGCAGGGCTGCACGGTCCTCGGTCTGCTGCTTTGGGAGAGCAACTGCAAGAGCAGGAGCACCAGTACCTGCTGGGAGGAATCCGGTGGCTCGGTGGCAGCGAGGAAAGCGCTTACAGACAGGCTGCGGTTAAAATGCCTGTACCTGTGTCACAGCAAAGCCAGGGGGGAGCAGGAGGGGAACAACTGCTGAATAAGGAGATTTTCTTGCAATGAAATTACACCTTTAAAATCATGTAAAGGAGATGTGAGTTCCAGGAGCAAACAAGCGACTGCTCTGATTTTACAGGGAAACAAGAGATTCAGATGGTATTAGACATCATTTCTTTTTGAAACACTGCCAGAAAATTTTCCATTTTTATTCTGAGTGAAAATAGATTTTTAAAACATGCCTTCCCCCCTGCTGTCTGGCCACTGCAAGACATTCGGCAATATTAGCAAAGCTGATGGCTGCTAAATGGCCTTCTTTCCGACAGTAATGAGCTGCATTTAATAATGAATTAAACATCATTAACTGGGGAAGTTTTTGGTGAATGCTTCTTTAATATCATTGTGCGGCAATTATCACTGGAGTGAATAGCTCAGCTCTGTCCAGCTGCACCATTTGTCATTATTTGGAGGAGCAGTAAAATCACTCTAATGCAGGAGGGCTAATAACATTAAGTGACACTGAGTAAAGTTTAACAAGTGTTTCTGTTCATCATGCAGACTAGGATAACTAAGATGCTTTATCCTGGTCCACCTTGCTTCTGTATCTGGACGATCCAGCCAGCCTGGCTATGTTTCTGAAATCAATGAAAGCCCCTCTCGGCATGATCTAATTCATAGGCACATGAAGTTTCTTTATTAAAAATTGATACACATGATTAAACAATGATAAAAGATGATAATGGGAGTAATGAAGCTATTTGGTATTTGCAGTCTTTATTATACAGTGTCATTCCATAGTAATGAGACCTTCCAGGCTCACTTATCATGTCTAGTTATGGGGTCACATTAATGAAAACATGCTTGGTACTTTTCCAAAAATTCTTCCCCTTAAAATAATGGACTCTGGAAAAAAAAATCAAAATAACTATTTTCCAGTATTTCTTTGGTGTTTCCTTACTGCCATAGCTGAGCAATATATTTTTTTAGCAAATCATGTAGTTGCCAAATATTCCTTTTCAGAAGGAGAGGGAGCATTGCACAGCTTGCAGCCATGGGGAATAGTTCAGTCTGTAGCAATAAGTGTGATTCAGGGATGGCTAAACATTTTATTTGGGCTGTTGTGGAAGGAAGCGTTTTGTTCTAATATTTTCTAAATGAAATGGTTCCCCTCTCTTTTTTGAAACAGTGCTAAGATAACTTTTCTGGTTAAAAAACAAAAAAAGTGTCTTCATTTTGGTAACCCAGAGCAAACCAAACTTTTTTTCTTTTGAGCAGAAAAAAATAATTTGGGTCAAGTCAATTTTTTTTTTTCCCCCCAGTTTTTCAGCCTGGTCTCTCAGCTGAACGATCCGTTACTCGGCAGCGCTGCTCATTGCATCCCCACCTCCCCACCGGAGTGAGGGCTTCTCTGCTCTCCCGCAGGCTTGCTGGAGTGGGACAACACGGGCAGCAGGCAAAAGACACAGCCCTTGCTCTGGCCTAAAAAAGCAGAAATAACTGTTTTTAAAAAAATTAATTACAGGATGGTGGAAAGCCGGGGCTGGAATGCAGCAGCACTCCTGGGCTGGGTATGAGCCTGTGATTTATGTCTCCCTGCAGCAGAAAAGCTTTCCCCCCTATTTACCCAGCTGCTCAGGAGAGGAGAATCGCATTTGCAGTGGCCAGGCTTGCCCCAGAGAATGGCTTGCGCTGCTCATAACTGCGGAGCTGCTGCATCTGTTGCAGCACAGGGGAGGCTACGGCCGTGATGTCAGGACTGGCCACCGACACTGTTCGACACTGGTGGATCCTGCAGCTCCGTTGCCCTAATTCCCGAGCTGACGGGTCTTCCTAAACCTTGTGCTGGACACAGCAGGAGCAGAAGGAGCAGCTCTCTGCACTTCAGCAGCAGGAGCTGTGGGGTGTTTCTCACGCCGTTTACTCCCCGCTGGTGTCGGGCATGAGCACAGGCTGATCAGCTCTTTCTTCTTCCTGTTCGATGATCAAAATATTTACGGCTCAGTGAGTGGGGCTGGCAGCAGCCCCAAAACTTTGCTCTTGATAGTAAATGTCACATCTAATATTGATGATGTGGGCTACTCAAGTCACACTTGGATGAGTTATTACCCATTGGGAATGACATCTATAATAGGAAACTCCTAAAATGTGAGCTGCCTTATAAGTGCACATAGCTTCTTTTTTATAAAAGATGTAGAAATCTAAGCAATTCACTAAAAATATATGGATGCTGTTCAATGTTACATGGCCGGAAGAACCCATCTGCTGTCCAGGCTGGTTTATTATTCACCTTAGCAGTGCATAAAACTATGCCCTGCAGCGGAACAGCGCAGTTATTTTATCACCCTCAGCAAACAGCACAGAGCAACACTGCGCCGTGTCACCGGAGATGGGTCCCTTGCTGCCGTCAGACCCCACCAGCTCCACTCCCTCGCGTGCGGGTCCCACTCCACCGTTTGGTGGGACAGGATGGCAGAGGCTGACGCCTCTCTGCCACAACAGCGTTTGGGCTCTTGGATTTTCTTTTGATTGTGCACTGAAATTAAAATAAGTGACTTCTGGGGGATTCAGGCCAGCACTAATATACTATGAATGAGTTGAGTTCTGCATTTTCACACCTCTAAGAAATAGTAGGGTAAGCAGTACAGTGAATTTTTTGTTAGTGTTCTGCTGGGACTTACCATGAAAGAGACTCTGTACATTACCAATATTATGGGAGACAAGAAGTGAATATAAAGTCACACAGAATGTCAACGTTTATAGCTTGTCATAAAAGGGTTTCTTATTACTGGGATATAAATTCTCTTCTCGGGTATATTGGTGCAAAGGCTGAGTATTCATAGAAATTCAGTAATTTGGTCAAACCATACTATCAACTTCATCAA
Organism: Balaeniceps rex; assembly: GCA_013401315.1. Lineage (NCBI taxonomy): Eukaryota > Metazoa > Chordata > Aves > Pelecaniformes > Balaenicipitidae > Balaeniceps > Balaeniceps rex. Next base: position 8,363 of record VYZW01039526.1, on the reverse strand, counting down.
CAGCTGTGTTGATCAAGTCACTGAATTTTATATGAATATTCCACATCCCACTGCGTGATGCTGGTGTTACTGAGATGAGCAGTTCCTCGGGCTCGAGTGCAGTAAAAATGGTTGCTCATGGATCCCACAAATCCATTTTAGGTACTGGTTTTCCAAGGCGCTCAAAACCAGACAGGAAGGCTCTGTAGGGAGCTGTGTTGCTCGGACTGCGGGGGAGTGTTGCACGTTGGGAATGGCAGCTTCAGCAGAAAAGGGATTGAAGATGTGGTCAGACCCAAACTGCTGTATTCGATGGGGTTTTGCATCACCCTCAGCTGGCTAGCAAGTTTCCAAGGCGAATACATCTACTGTGCATTATAGCTAGGTTGAAAAACCTAAAGGAAGTACAATATTGCATTATTCTTCCCACTTGGCTTCCAAAGTAGCAGTATGGATTTCAAGATGAAGGGTGGAAATGCAGGTAGTCCTAGGGAAGCTGCAGCTTCTTATCCGCAGGGCAAGAAGAAGCTGTTCCTCTCCCTGTGCTTCTCAAGCTGTCCGAACTCACTTTGCTCCACTTCACGTTGCTCCTCTGGCAGACAAAAATGCAAATCCACAGCAGAGGTGACGAAAGCCAGTCCAAACTCACCCCCCCGTGCAACCCAGAGACCCCTGGGAGCTCCTCCTGCTCCCGGTGCGGGCAGATCCTCTGGTCAGCCTTGCACCATTGATACAGCTGTGGTTAACACCTGCCTCAGGTGAAAAACAGTCATTATTTGCACTTTTTACCTCCATAGTGTCTCTCAGCGCGTCACAGACTTGCTGTGTGCCAAAGTCTGCCCTGACTCATCCCTTCACCTAAGCCAAGAAAAGCCAACCTTTTTGAGCAGTAGCTATTAACCTTCTTTTACAGATGAGGAAACTGTGTCCAAAGAGAATAAATTATTTACCCAAGGTCACAGAACAAATCCAAAATGCCATAATTAGGAAAAGGACCCAGATTGCCTAATTCCCCTTCCTGTGCTTTAACAGCAAGTGTTATTTTTCCTCCTCGCTGTGACTTACTCTCCCTTGGGCACTCCGTCATCCACCCCCTCCCCCCCCCATCCCTTTCTCATTTGGTACCTATCCTACTTCTTGGTGTCTGACTCAGCAGTATCACAGTACACACCAAAGTAGTCAGTCTCAATGTAGCATCATGTCTGGCAAGGTAAGATTTGCATTTGACTCTTTAGCAGTCTAAATGCAAATTGCACGGTTGTGTTGAGGCATAGATTTAAACTAATTTGTGCTCTGTTTTGCTTTGGGTTTGGTAAGAGCTACCTGCGAGACTACAGCTTTTTTTAACCTTTAGTAATGACAGGGTTTTAAAAGCTTGTTCTGTGAAGTAGTGGAACTGATTGTTTCATCAACCTAAATTGTAGCTGAGGTAAGTTCAGTCTATGGACACACTAAAGTCATAGAATCATAAAATCATTAAGGTTGGAAAAGACCCCTAGGATCATGTACTCCAACCGTCAACCCAACCCCACCATGCCTACTATACCATGACCCGAAGTGCCACGTCTACACATTCTTTGAATACCTCCAGGGATGGTGACTCCAGCACCTCTCTGGGCAGCCTGTTCCAATGCTTGACCACTCTTTCAGTAAAGAAATTTTTCCTAATATCCAATCTAAACCTCCCCTGACGCAACTTGAGGTGTCTTTCAATCTCATGCACTTCCAGTCTTCTGGTCAATGTGGGGATAACTCTGATTATCCGGCTGGCCTTGCAAAGGGCCCTTTTGCCTGTAATCATTTGAAAGTGCCAAGAACAGGTACTGCATCAACATGGTCATCAGCAGTAGCTGAGTTAACTTTAACTCCTTGGTGCATTAACTGGATGAAGCTTGTCACAGGACAAAATGTATGGTATATTGCCAGAGTTTGCAGGTAAATGTGTCACATTCCCTTAAAGTATTATCAATCAAGAAAGAAAATACATTAACAAACCACAAAAAAATCTCTAGCATTTTTTGCGGAAGCAAATCAGAAGTGAATTTAATGTGCAAGAAAGGGAACACCTAAATTACAACCTGGATATCTTGAAGGTCTTATGAGAACCATAAAGGTCCATCCCCACCCCCATCAGATAAAGGAGCAACCACCAGGCTTAGCAGTTAATTTCCTGCAGAGGAAAACAAATGAGGATAAAAATATCACAAACAGTAACTGTAAGGGGCAATCAGCGTGAACCAGGTATGCTGTGAGATCTTCTGGAAAGTCCCTGTCAGGTTCAGCCTGAGGGCAAGGAGCTGTATTTCCAGCATCACAGTTAATACCTTTTTCTCAGCAATTCAAAAGCTTCTAGTGAGAAGTTTTAAAATGACTAAAGTAGTATAAAAAAAGTGTTCTTTCTCCCTATCTTTGCATCTTGCATTCAATGAGAGGAGCTTCTTGACCTGCAGACCTCTCATGCTCCAAGGCACAGCAAACTGGGGGGATTTTCCTTTAGCAAACACGGCAGAACGTACAAGGCACACTAGAGCTCCCGGGAGGGTGCTGAAGTGCCTGGCTGTTATTCCTTGGCCTTCTGAGAGCCATCTCGAGATATGTTGGGAATGACAATGACATCCCGAGAGCTGCCGAAAAATCACAAGGAACAGCTGGTAAAAATGCTCAAACCTCCCGGTGCCCTTAACATACCGTAAAAAAATCTGCTTCATGGAAACCACACACAAGGAGACCCGTTCCTAGATTTATGGGCTTTAATCGTTGTTATTGCCATTCCCAAACATAAGAAATGTAAAGCACTTTAGGAACAAAAACCGCTGTGAAGGAAATACTTTAAGTCTTCAGGTTGTTGCTGATGTTTCAAAAAGACCTCGAGCTTTTCTGGAATCCTGTTAAGAAAAATGTGTCACAAAATGGCTTTATTTTCCGTTTCTGGCCAGTCAGGGCAGCAAGGCAGCATGCTGTCAGAGCGTTGTCACACACTGGAGCTGCTGCTCTAGTAGAGGGACGAAATATTCACCTTTTGGCTGGGGTTTTTATTAAGGTTTCAGGTGCCTACTGATACCTGTGAATATAGAACTTCTGCCATCCACTCCATTTAAGTAATGATGACCAAAGCCCAGCTCATTTCTCAAGGATTAACAGCTTGCTGGGAATATTTAATTGTCTGGAAACAGAACTGAAGGATCCTGCAGCAAGTCCCTCGCTCCCAGGGAAGTCCCTGAGGCCAGGATTGATTACAGGATTAAAATCCCAGTGTGTCCCAGTGCAGAGGTGGCTGAGTTCCAGTGGGGAGAAAGCAGTCCAAAGCCAAGGACACCTGGCCTTGACAGCAGCACGGAAACTGTCTGGCTTAAAGTTGCTGTGAAATCATCGTGAGTTATTATTAAGGGATCCTGACATCTCACAGCAAAGCAGCACTGAATTATTTTGCCCTGCTGGGTTTTGGAAGTTCATAAGCAGCTATTGCAGGAGCGCCAGGGACATGGGGGTCTCAGAGAAAGTCTAGCCCTTGGCTGGTGGCTTTGCTTGGGCATTGCAGCTCAGTGTGCAAGCGTGTGTGCGTGCAGATGTGTTAGGGGAGCGCTTCACTGCAGACGGGGTAACATGCTTCTGTACACGTGAAAGACCCTTATACCCCTTCTCCTGCTCATTATCTTCGTGCAAATTTGATCTTGTGTTCAGGGCATTAAGGTTAGCAGCAGAAACCTCTTGTACCTGCATCCTTGTTCCTCTCACCCTCACATTTCCATTCTCTTGTGCCTTAAGTGGTCACTTAAAAAAAAACAGTTACACAGGCTTTTTCTGAAGAGCCACCCTGCTCCTCGCAGCTCCCATGCCCCAGGACTAAAGCTCAGCAGCACTGTCACATCATTTCCCTCCCTGCAAGGCTTGCTCCAGCCAGGTGGAGCAGGGATTAGAGCTTGGACTGGCTCCTCTAGTCCCAAATACGTGCTCCAGCCCTCAGGGTACAGCAACACCTTCCCTTTCCCCTTTTTCTCCTATGGGAAGGGCTTCCCTGGTATAGGTGTCCATCTCCTGAAAGTTCCTGTCTGCCTTCTATGGTGATGTTTGGCTCTGCCCCAGCCCAGGAGTTCTTTTGCTCCTTTAGGCTGCTCTCTAGTCGGGTCTGTGATCCCATTTCTCAGGCATTTAACTCTCTGCCTATATACTGCAGGAGATGTACAGCCCAGCACTGAGGTTTCTGCGAGGGCAGCCAGGTAAGACACTGCTGAGCTCAGGGTCCCTGCAGGGGGGTTAGGTCGGATTTGGGAGCTGTTGGCTTCAACAAGAGGTAGGTGCCAAGGCACGCGCTAGAGCCTGACTACCTTTGCGGAGCTGGCCCTCCGCCGCTTCGCTGCACCTCTTTAATTCAAGTGGTGACTCACAACCTGGAACTATTAGGTAGATGGCATATGCAGTTTGTGAGTGGTATTTTTCAGTGCTCATTTTACTTATTATATTATATTTTGATTTATAATTATATATACAGTGCATTCCTCTCCTGGGCTCCAGGCATCCTTGCCAAAATTAAAAAGTACAGTTAGCAAAACTAAAGCCAGCAGATGCTCAGAGCTCTCGGTCAAAAATAACCAGCCAGAGAGACTCTTTTTTCCACCAGTTCTTCATATATTTTCTGTTCTCCCTGCACTTTCCTTCCCATGGACCTCAGGACGAGGAGAGCAGCCCCCGGACCAACCCCTTGGCCCCACAACAGCAATACAGAGAGCAACAAAACAGCTCCAACCCATTCCTCAAATCAGGAGCAGCATTTGCTGTTATTCCCAAGTCTTCCAAATTCATTTACTTTGTACTCCTGGGAGCTTTTAATGCTGGGAGAAAAGTCTATGTAATCATTAGGTGGGATTTGCAAGTGCCCATGAGAAGGGATTCAGTGAAGCATCACCTCTCGGTCTCTGGCAGCCTTTTTTATTCAAGGAAATCCAGTTTGCTGTGAAGAGGATCGGGGGGCCTAGGGTGGGATTTCTGGAAGGATGAGGAGGAGCAAGTTGTGTACAAGGTGTCTTACACTGATGTATCTGTATAAACAGCACAAGTTATACTAGCTCTAGAATCGGTGCTCTCTCCTTTCCTGGGGCGATGGCTGGGGTCGGTACTACCATAGGAGATGAAGGCGGTAACTCAAAAGCTGTCTGTATAGTCATCCCTGAAAGAGTCAGCTCAAAGGGCTTTGCTGGCAAGGGCTGTGCAGCCAACACCAACAAATCATCCCCTAAAAAGTCCTCTGTGAGATTTTTAGGCAAGGTGAGGCAATATTTACGGATTTGTCTCTACAAACTATGACTGACAGCTGGCAGGACGGCATCCAAAGAGCCGGTCGGAGGGTTGTTAAACCTGCCAGCAAAAAAAAAAAGCACAATTTCATAATTATTTCAGGCTTCCCTTGGAGATCAAAGAGCAAAGCTGATACAGGCCTGGTAGGGAATTGTCTAGATTTAGTGCAAGGCAAGAAGAGGCCAACACTGCGATTACTGCTGGAAATGACTGATGGGGGAACACCTGGGGAGGCAGAAGTTGATTGAGGGGAAAAAAAGCCTTGCCTTTTCCTATTACTGAAATAAAAAGGGGACACAGGCTGGCCAGGAGCGCGGGCTTTCATGGGAATGCTACAGCAGGGATGGGTGCAGAGCTCTAGCATGAACCCAGCAGGTCTGTCACAGTGCGGCGTCACACCTCTGGGTGTAAGGCTGATGAGTTGGATGGGGGAGATGCTAATTTGGCTGAAACTTGAAAATTTCATTGAAATTCCTGCATTTCCCTGGAGGCTGCTTATAAAAATGTAACTTTTCATCAGCAAATACAGTAAGAAAAGCTGATACGCACTGGGTGTCGTCCCAGGAGCTGCAGCTCTGGGTACGTTCATGATTGTGTCTTGTCCCTTTGGGAAGGATATCAAACCACCCAAAGGCAGAGGAGGTCCAAGCAGGGAATGGGCCAGGTCTCCTTGAGGCACAGGTGGCAGAGTGGGGAGGTGCAGGAAATGGTTTTCTTATCTGAAATAATTTTTAATCCTTTGAAAATTTTCCCTCGCCAAATTGTGCAACCTTTTTTCCCCCAAAATCCTATGGTTTGGGTCTGAGTATTCAAGATATTTTATTTCAGTAATTTCAGACCAGGATACTTCAAAAATATCCTTAATTTGTTTTAAATTAATTAATTAATTAATTAATTAGGGAAAGAAGGCATTTTGAGCTCGAAAGAGAGCTTTTCATTAAATGTTTTTGAAAGGAACATTCCAAATATGCAAAAACATGTGTATGTTTTTTAAACAGACCATAGGAACCCGACTCTTGTTCCCAGAATGTTTCTGGTTTGATAAATGATTGTATTGTCACAAATATTGCTGTAATATTTCTGACCTGGCCATGTTCAGAGCAATCACACTGATTGATCAGGCAGAAGGAACGGAGTTTTGTATGGCAGGGAAGGATAGTATGAATCAGAGTCTTAAAAATGAGCCTGGAGTTAAAGGTTGGACTGAAGACATGCTATTGTGTAAATCTGGGTGAAAAATCACCCAGTTTAAGGGCATAATGTATTCTCAATGTTAATCACGCTTGATTGTGTGCAAATAGCTATTCCCCTCTACCACGTGTCTTGGCGCTCAGAGCCTCTAGGGACAAATTCCTGCCACTGGATGTGCACATCAGGCTCTTCTGGATCTGGGTGTGGGGAATGTCTGAGCAGGGATGAGATGGTGGAGCAGGCACCACCTGGTCGGGGCTGGGTGGTTTCCTAAGCGAAACGCAGAGTGCACTGTGCCATCCTTGTACCGCCGGGCAGACACTGCTCCTAAAACCAAAATCACACGTTGGGGCAAGCAGGGGGGAAGATCCGACTGCTTCTGACTCTTCTCTGCTCACCCTCAACATGAGTAGACCAGTATAATCCCAAGGACTGGCAGCACCTCGCCATGTTAAATGCATTCAGAGAAAGCCACTGTCTTCGCTGGTTTTTGTAGTCTGGGAATATTTATACTGAAGCTGGTGCATGGGCAGCAAAGCTGAGTGCAGTAAGAGGCTTGTCCCTCTTACTCTAAAGTTTGTGCTTCAGCCACAATTTCTCTTCTCACCAGTATACTGCCGGTTACTGGGAGGTCGGACTTGCCATGGGTCCAGGGTAGCATTCATGTGCTCGGTCCTAGGGAGAGTTTTGCTTTCTCTGGGACAGATTTAGGCTCGTGTTTAATAAGCACAATTATAGCTGCAGTTTTGGTGTGTTGATGAAGCTTCCAGATGGCTACTTGTGTTTCCTGAAGGCAAAGAGAAACTCAGCAGCTGGCAGTATCAAAATCCAACAAAGAACAACACCTCTGGCGCCGGGACCACCTGATTCCTGGAGATCTGCTTTTACTGGCTCACTTTAAAAAATTGATGTTGCCTTTGTTGTGATATAATGGCTTAAGAATTTATCCATGTAACAACTGAGACAGGAATATAAGAGGATTATAATAATTTCTCTGGCCTGTGTGGGAGGATGTCATTTCTGCTTTGGTTAGTTCACTGGTGACTGGACTCTTCAGCAGGGAAGCGATTGCATTCCTGGTGCAGGTTGCTGGAACAGACGGTGACCTCTCTGACCCATGCAGTGAAACGATAAACCATCCAGCACTGATGGCGAAGGGAATCCAGGGAGTTATTTGTTGCAATGTTGCACTGCCCTGGTAGCTCCCAAGCTCTTTCCATCCCTTGCCTCAACCCAAGGCAAAGGCAGCTCCGTTGGGCACCAGCAGAGCTTCCCCCAAGCTCCTCGCCTGTCTGGGATGTCTATGCCCTGCATAGACAAAACTCAAGGTTTGCTCTGCTGTTTTATGCTGGTTTAAAATGAGTTTTAGGCACACAGTGCCTAAACAGTGCTGTTGCCCAGTAAAGTTGTTTTGTGAAACTGTTTTCTAGTTTTCTTTGTTCAAGGTTTTTTTCAGCAGATTGGAAAAATAAATTGATCCAATTTGATTGATACTGGTAAGAAAAAGCATTTCTAAGAATTGAGCTGATAAAAAGCACCCTGCCAGCAGTTACTTAAATAGCACCTTGCTGAGATTTCTATTAATCAGAAATTTGCATTACCTCAGTTCTATAAAATTAAAACCCAGCACTGGCTTTGTTTACAGGATGGTTGGCTCTTGGTCGCGGGGGATTTTGGAAAGGGGGCAGAATGCGGCAGGGACACGGCATCTGCTCGAGAAGGTAGTGGCCACCTACCAGGAATGAAACCACCAGGAGATGTGCTAGCTGACAGTCCCAGTTTCTCACAGCAGTAGGCTCTAAGGTGGAGACAAAGCCCTGGCTGTCAAATCCATTCACAGAGATGTGATTGAGCGCCTGCATATCATAGAATCACAGAATCATAGAATCATTTGGTTGGAA